>SJYX01012086.1:444682-464695 GCA_006410675.1 Oreotragus oreotragus
CAAAAACAAAAACACTCCAGTTCCTCAATATTTCTAATCTTTTCCCCTAATACAAGAACCTGCCTTTTCATCCCTTCATTGTCTCTCCCTGGTTGTTGATTAATGATGGTATCAGTCTGTTCTGACTATAATCCCTTGCATTTTCCTAAGTCGGTATGAAAACATGCTGTTTGTGGAGATTCTTCTTATTTGGTTGGGTCAGATGTAGCCCAAGCGGCTGCACCCAGGGTGGGTCAAGTCAAGCCCTGAGCAGAACCGCTGACTCCAGGGACTCCTGAATTAATAGGCTGGGCTCTGCTGGCGGCCACGCAGGTGTCTCGCTCTACTGAACATCTGGCCTTTCTTTCTGTTCAGGCTGCTTTTCTTTTCATTTTGAAGGGAAGACAACCTGTCAGAACAAACCTGACGGCCCGGCTGGTTGCAAGGATCTGAAAGGGCAGGGTTTTTAGTTTTCTTTGCTTCCTTGAAATTCTTTGAAGAAATGCAGAACTATCTCAGTGTTTGGAAAGAGGCAATACAATGTGGTGGTTAAGCAGTTGTGAGGCAGAGGCACCTCAGTTTGAAAGCTGCTACTTATTAGCTATGTGATGTTGGGTAAGTCTCAGAACCTCTGTGTGCCTTGAATTCCCCACCCCCCCGAAACTGTGAAATGGTTCTAATTTTAAAAGAAACACCTTCATAAGCTAATTAACATACTTAACACTATGCCTTACCCATCATCAGAACTCAATTCTGTTATTTTGCAAGCCTCTGTATATGTGTAATCACATGCCTTATTTGATAGAACTTCTTTCAGTCAGTTCTATTTCTCTGTAACGTAAATATATTTTGCATAATAAGTGAACAATATATGTTGGAACAGATGGATGGATAGATGAATCAGCTCGTGAGAGAAATTGTTTTATCTCACACAAATATACTATATATCAGTCAGGATGAGTTAACTTACACTGTAGTAACAAACATCCCCACATCTCCATATCTTAACCAGAAAGCAATCATGGAGCAGCTGGGGGTTCTCCTTTTGTCTCCAGGACCCAGGAATGACGCTTCAGGAGTATTGCTAGCACCATGGTAAAGTGGAAAGGTGTAGAAAAATCCCACTCTGCCTCTTAAAATTTCCACTCCAAAGTAACATGTTCTATTCTTGCTCACATCATTTAACAAAATAAGTCACAAGCCCACGTTTAACCTCAAGAGAGTGAGGAAGTGCAATTCTCTGTGTGCCCTAGGAGAGAGCTGGCAACATTTGGTGGAAAGCACTATCTGATGAACCTGGTACACTCTTGTATCCGTGAGACCTCAGGCCCATTTCTCATTGTCATGACTAAATGGTATACAGATAACTGTCTATAAAGTCCCTCATTTATAAGTACAGATGCCATAATAATGCAAAGGGAGTGATTAAACTATAATGCCCATTAACTGCTCTTTCCAGGGCTAGGGGAATATAATGGCTTTGTATAGAAAGTATCATTATCCAGGAAGGCTACGTTTCTTATGCAATGGGGAACCTATTTACAGTTTAGATTTGAAAGAGGAATAACTAACTCTTCTCATGCAAACACAGTAAGTAGCCCTCACTGAGTTCCACAGAAGGATTATTAATTCTGCAGCAAAGACCATATGTTAACAAGGACAGAATTACAGCAGCAGGACACTTGGGTGAAGGAGAAAGAGAGAGAATGGAGAGAAGGGAAGAGAGAGAGATAATGAAGGGGAGAGAGAGAAAAGGAGGGAGGTGTTGAATGAATGAGGTGAAATGCTACAGCAGACTGTATTGGGAGGAAAAATAGCATTTGCCATAGAAATACACAACTATGAGTAAATTCAAAAGTGAAGTTATGGGCTTTAGAATAAAAACAGGGCTTTAGACTAAAAGTGAGACGTGAGTATTCTGACTAAAAGTGAGACTTGACTATTCCAACATAGAATAAAATGATGTGAGATCCCTAAAGAGCATTTAAACATGCAGGATCATTCTTTTAACCACACTGATGAGGTATCTTTGTCACTTCCTTAGCAAAGAAGAACTGAAGGCTGAAGTCACGTTGGGGTGCTTGCTTAATCCAGATGGCCGTTGGTGGTATCTGCCTGCCACAGACCTTATCTCATAGTGTTATTTATACTATGCTGTTTGTACAGCATGTCCACCCTGGGGGCCACAGCTGATTGGACCAGAGCAAGTCCATTTGATTCCAGATGAATCAGTTCATTATATATATATTGTCTGGGTTGAGCCAATCAGATTTGTTTTTCAAGATTCTAAAGTAGAATACATAGAGAAAATATAGAGGTCACAATCTATAATTTATGTAGAGTTCATTCATTCATTCAACTGATTTTTACTGAATGCTCACTTGGAGATACAGGGCCCCCAGATCCTGATGTCACAGTTTTCATTCCTGATGGGCCTGGATGCCCTTAACTTGTCCCTGGTTGTTCATGAGGCTGACAGGAGTATGTTGTTGTTCAGTGACTAAGTTGTGTCCAGCTCTTTGCCACCCATGGACTGCAGCATGCGGTGCTTCCCTGTCCTTCACTCTCTCCCAGAGTTTGCTCAGATTCATGTCCATGGAGTCAGTGATGCCATCCAAGCAACTTGTCCTCTGTCACCCCCTTCCTCTCCTGCCTTCAATCTTTCCCAACATCAGGTCTTTTCCAATGAATCAGCTCTTCATATCAGGGGGCCAAAGTATTAGAGCTTCAGCTTCAGCCTCAGTCCTTCCAATGAATATTCAGGGTTGATTTCCTTTAGGACTGACTGGTTTGATCTCCTTGCTGTCCAAGGGACTCTCAAGAGTCTTCTCCAGCACCACAATTTGAAAGCATCAGTTCCTTGATGAACTCTCACATCCATTCATAATTACTGGAAAAACCATAACTTTGACTATATAGACCTTTGTCAGCAAAGTGAAGTCTCTGCTTTGTAATATGCTGGCTAGGTTTGTCATAGCTTTCCTTTCAAGGAGCCAGCGAGTTTTAATATAGGAGTATACTTCACCCAATCTGATGGTTCTCATTCCATAGTCATACTGCATCTTTCTTAATTATTTTGCCTTTTTAAGAAAATTTAAAAATTTTAAATTAAAAGATTTCTTCAGGCAGGTACCATTCTATAAAGACTTCTGGCTTGAAAGGTTATCTTCATATTATTTCAGTAGAGGGGTGAGAGGAGGGAATACCAGGATGTCTCACACAATCCCCCACTTCTTTCCAGAGTTCTGTCTTCCTTGTTTACGCCCAGAAGTTCTATATTCCATGCATATCAAGGAGTTCCTGGGTTCACATCCCCATCCTCGTCTGTCACAAAGCACATGCAAACATGACTGCTGGCGGATGCTGTGAACCCGTGAGAAATGCACAGACGTTAAAATCACTGTACAGAATACACTAGAGTGAACCCCTGCAGCTATTCCTTGTTTACGCCCAGAAGTTCTATATTCCATGCATATCAAGGAGTTCCTGGGTTCACATCCCCATCCTCGTCTGTCACAAAGCACATGCAAACATGACTGCTGGCGGATGCTGTGAACCCGTGAGAAATGCACAGACGTTAAAATCACTGTACAGAATACACTAGAGTGAACCCCTGCAGCTATTGTAAATAAGCTTGCACCCCAGATTCTCTAGGGGAGTTCCAACTGAAAATAGACTATCTTAATGTCCCCACAGGCACTTATTTTTGGCAGATTGTGCATCCCAGTTTTTGGTTTAAGAAACACTGTTTCTTTACATGTACTGTGCAATGAAATGGGCTTCCCAGCTGGTGTTAGCATGAAAAATAACCCACCTGCCAATGCAGGAGGCATAAGAGACATGCGTTCAATCCCTGGGTCTGGAAAATCCCCTGGAGGAGGAAATGGCAACCCACTCCAGTGTTCTTGCCTGGATAATATACTCCAGGGAGAGTTCCACCCCAGCTGGATTAGATTACGTTTCCAGTGAGAGAACTTCCACCTTCTGAAATGGCAGGCAAATAGGTTAAGGAACCGAAAGAAAGGAAGAATAAAGGAAGAGGGTGAAAGATGAGGTTAGAGGAGCCCTCCAATTTTACTGATCTCTGAATTTCAAATTCCTGCCCTATGGGATGTTTTCCTAAAGATCTTGAAATGGCCACCTGTTTAAAACTTGGTATTTCTAACCAAGGCCGTCTGTCAGAAGCCCTGCAGTTAATGGTGTTCCCAACAGCTGGAATCACCAGGTTCATGAGGTGGCTTGTGTTGTTAGATCTCAGTGCTTGGCACAGAGTCGAGGCTCATCAAAGGGCTGACGAGGTGAATGTCAAAGCATTAAGCTGAATCTTTGAGTTGAAGAGGAAAACCTCACATACAGACTCTGCTCTATGTTTCTGTTACTTTCCTCTGTTTGAGCGTGGCTACCCCAAGTTCCTGCTCCTTTCTCTCCTGGGCTCTTGCCCGAGTTCGTTTTTAGATCTCTGTGAGCTTACTGGTCAATGAACCCCATTTTGGTAGTCATGGCTTTTGAGAGTCCTTGTTCAGTCGTTCAGTTGTGTCCGACTCTGTGACCCCATGGAATGCAGCACACCAAGCTTCCTTGTCCTTCACTGTTTCTGCCAGAGTTTGCTCAAACTCATGTTGGTGATGCCATCCAACCGTCTCATCCTTGGTTGCTCCCTTCTTCTCTTGCCCTCAATCTTTCCCAGCATCAGGGTCTTTTCCAATGAGTTGGCTCTTCGAATCAGGTGGCCAAAGTATTGGAGCTTCAGCTTCAGCCTCAGTCCTTCCAATGAATATTCAGGATTGGTTTCCTTTTATGATGGACTGGGTGGATCTCCTTGCAGTCCAAGGGACTCTCAAGAGTCTTCTCCACACCATAGTTCGAAAGCATCAAATCTTCAGGGCTCAGCTGAAGTGCTGGAGTCCTGGGAGCAAAAAAAAGAAGTCAATGACCACTGTGGCTGGAAAGGGAAATTCCATTCCATGCACAGAGAACTCAGCAGCAGACAGTCTATGGCCTCCACTGCTGTGTTTAAGAAGAGCATTTATGGACCACAAGAAGCCCTAGCACAGTATATATGGTCCTCTGCTAGGGGAAACCCTCTTCAAAACTGAAGCCCTCCTTCCATTCACACCACTCCCCTGGTAGCTCAGCAGATAAAGAATCTGCCTGCAATGAGGGAAACCCTGGTTCGATTCCTGGGTCAGGAAGATCTGCTGGAGAAGGGACAGGTTACCCATTTCAGTATTCTTGGGCTTCCCTGGTGGCTCAGCTGGTAAAGAATCTGCCTGCGATGCTGAAGACGTGGGTTCAATTCCTGGGTAGGGAAGATCCCCTGAAGAAGGGAATAGCTACCCACACCAGTATTCTTGCCTGGAGAATTCCATGGACAGAGGAGCCTGGCAGGCTATATAGTCCATGCAGTTGCAAGAGTCAGACTGAGCAGCTAACACTTTCACTCATTTTTCATTTGCTCCACATCAGTATCTGTGCAAGGATTTGAGTGTCTGTTTACACTTCCCTGGTAGCTTAGCTGGTAAAGAATCCGCCTGCCATTCAGGAGACCCTGGTTCAATTCCTGGGTCAGGAAGATCCCCTGCAGAAGGGATCGGCTACCCACTCCAGTATTCTTGGGCTTCCCTGGTGGCTCAGCTGGTGAAGAATCTGCCTGCAATGCGGGCGACCTGGGTTCAATCCCTGGGTTGAGAAGATCCTCTGGAGAAGGGAATGGCTACCCGTTCTAGTACTCTGGGCTGGAGAATTCCATGGACTGTATAGTCCATGGGGCTGCAAAGAGTCAGACATGACTGAATGACTTTCACTTTCATGCACTCACACTTTATCACAGAAAAGTGGGTAGAGGGAATGTGATGAAGGTGGATAAGCAGAGTCAGGAATTTTTAACTCTGAAGCTGTTTCTGTCTTCATATGGAGATCACTTATACTCTTCAGCTGATTCACTAGCCCTGAGGGGCCTGGATGTTAGTGGACATCATAGTTCAAGCATCCAGAGAATATTAAAATTACTTCCATTTAAAATTTAAAATCATTCTAATCAGTGGGAGTATAGATTCTCCCCAGGCAACTTTATTACAATGTTGCCCAAACCGTGGCCACTTTCATGCCAGCATCATTAATTTTTGACATAGCTGCATTTTGTGGTGATTAGAAATTAGTCATTTAAGAATTGGCTTATTTGATTTTTTTTAAGCACATCAATTTTAAAAGGAATTTTTGTGTTACATTTGTGTTTTATTTCAATAAAATTTACTACTTTTTTAAAAAGAAAACTTCATTTCAAGACTTCAAATGTCAAATCAGCATCAGCTATCAGCTGTCATTAACAGAAGGCAAGACTATAAGTACAATGTTATTTTTACTTATGCTTGTTCTAACTGAATAGGGATTCCCAGGTGGCTCAGTGGTAAAGAATCCACCTGCCAATGCCAGAGACGTGGGTTGAATCCCTGGGTCAGGAAGATTCCCTGGAGGAGGAAATGGAAACCCACTCCAGTAGTCTTGCCTGGAAAATCCGGCAGACAGAGGAGCGTGACAGGTCACAGTCCATGGGGTCGCAAAGAGTCAAACACGACTGAGCATGCATGAGCATTCTAATTCAATAGAATAATTCTTTCAAGAACAATTTTCTCTCCCTGTCTCTGGATGCGCAGGAGTCTTTTCCACTCTCTGCCTCCATCTGCATAAATTGTCAGGCATCATATAGTTAGCAAACATCTATATAGCACTCATGGTGGGTCAGGTACTATTTAAACAGCTCTACAAATATGGACATTGTTAATTCTGTTAATAACACTACAAGGTAGGACACATGGTTATTATCTCCATTCTACGGATGGGAAAGCTGAGACATGGAAAGATGAAGTGACTGGCCAGAGGCCACACAGCTAGTAGGTGGAAGAGCTAGGATTCAAGCCCTGAGCTAGGATTCAATTCCCAGCTGATGTTAATTCTGTTAATAACACTACAAGGTAGGACACATAGTTATTATCTCCATTCTACGGATGGGAAAACTGAGACATGGAAAGATGAAGTGACTGGCCAGAGGCCACACAGCTAGTAGGTGGAAGAGCTAGGATTCAAGCCCTGAGCTAGGATTCAACTCCCAGCTGAGAGGCGCCACCTTCCTTGGAGAAATGGCTGATTCCAGGTCTGGGGCATGGAAGTATGAGGTGAGCCTGGGACGTCTACTTGTCCCAGGAAGCAGGGAGCTGTCAGAAATGATGGAGGTGTGTCAAAAGAGCCCGACTCATGATGGCCAACTTTGGGACAATTTTAGCACGAGAAATGACAGCAGTTGATTGTTAGACAATGAATGACTAAAATTCCCTGAGTTCATATGGACTCTTGAAGGAGAGGGAGAAAGGGAGAAAGCAAGAGAGAGGGGAAGGAGACATAGAAAGACACAGGAAGAGTTTCTTTAAGAAGACTAGCCAATATGGATAGAATGACAGAATGACTCAGACAAAGCACCCTTCTTAACCTTCCCACTTAATAATCATTGCAGGCAGGGATGAGCAAAGGATGCTACCACCTCTAAGAGGAAGGTGGTTGGGGAACAGAAATTCTGCCCAGTGCCAATGCTTCAGCCATGGACACCTTTTAAGTGGGTGCCTTCACAATGGGTTATCTGGTATCACCACTTGAACTGAAGGACAGCTTCTTTTCCTTGATGGTGGGACCCTTTAAAGTTGTACGCCACCTGACGTCATAAGCTGTGAAGGACAGGGCATCAGCTGTAAACGGTTGTCCCCAAAAAGGTAAAACTTGAACCTAATTCAAATGAACCAGAATCTAATTTAACTGAATCTAATTTAGGCCCAAATTCCAATTTACTAAAAATATAGGGGACAGAGACACAAAAGAGATAACAACTTGAGAAAGCAATCAGACAAATCCAAGATGTGGAACATTCTGCAAGACAACTCTCCCCTAGACTACCAAGAGTCGATGTCATACAAATATGTGTGTATATGTTTCTGGGAGGGGTGTGTCGAGGTTAAAAGATGGTAAAAAATGCAGGGCATGGATCTTGATTGGATAGTGGTTTAAAACAGTTTTAAAATGCTCTCTGGAGGCAAACAAGGAAATTAGAGTGTAGATATTATATGTTCTGGACTCCATTCTTTTTCTTAGGTTAATCATGATGTTTTCATTGTGTCAGGAATGCCTTGCTCTTGGGAGGCTGAACTATTTAATGCAAAGAGCCGTGATGTCTGCAACTTTAAATAGTTCAGAAAAAAACAGAAATGCATACAAATAGATGATAGATAGCCAGCTGGACAGATCAATGATAGAACAATCATAACAAAGTATTAGGTGTCGGATCTAGGCAGTCTTTATTACATTGATTTTGCAAATTTTCTGGACACTTGAAAGTGTTTATAGAATTAGGTCGAGGAGAATAAAACAGAGATCCATGCTCCTCACAGCTCAGCCTGCTGCCTGCAGTCAGATGGAAAGGTGGGAGTGCTCCCAGTCTGTCGCCTGATGTGGCCTCATCTACCACTGCAGGGCCTTCCGATAGCAGACCATGGACTACAGTGGTCTTCATACCTAAGGACATGGGTGCAGCCTCGGGGTTGTGGCATCAGCCCTTTCTGGAGCAGTGACAATTCCTGTCTCTCTCAGCTTATGCAAGGGCCTCTGCTTTGCTGGAACACCCCGGCTTGCTGCATTGCACTTCCCCACCCCGGCAGGTGTCAGCACCCCGCTGTAGACAAAGCTGCAGGGTCATCCTCACCACCTCCCTCTATCTCCAGTCTGCCAAGCAAGTTAGAAAAAGGCTCAGAATCACCTGCATCCTGCAGCTTCCTTTTCTGAACTGCCCCTCTTTCCCTCTGAAGCACCAAAGCCCGCTGCAACATTCATTTGCAGATAATTTGCTGTAAATCTGCCCCATCTAAGACCCAGTGCAAAGCCATTCAGCAGGTAGAGGCATATGCCACAGGGCTCTCGGAATTGGAAGTTAAGACCTTGTGTCTGCAGCCAGGATGGCTATCATGAATCTTTCTATCAGAACACGTTCTCTGAGATTAGGCTGCGGGCCACCACGCATATGCCATCCCCTCAGCTGCTCAGTCAGAATCGGGCTGAGCATCCTCCATAAGCCGCTGATGTCTGGGATCTGGAAATGTGCAGCTGCCTCTGTCTAGGATGATGGTCACAGGCGAGCGGAGACTGAGCTGAATCCCTCACAGGGAGCAACCAGCAGCTGACACAGATGTTTCATCCAGAGAGAGATGCTCTAGCCTTTCTCCTGGCTCCTGCTGGGGCTCTGAGCTTCCTCCTGGTTCCAGCCTTGCCTTTTGTTCAGCAGCCAAGAAGTCCTGCATGAGATCTCACTTCAGTTAGTCCTGCTGCAGCTTGAATGTATTTCCTTGTTTTCTCTTTGACTGATTTATCTTAAGAATTAAATTTTACTCCTTTAGACCTTCCTTTTTGGGGTTTCCCTAGTGGCTCAGATGGTAAAGAATCTGCCTGCAAGGCAGGAGACCTGGGTTCGATCCCTGGGTCAGCAAGATCCCCTGGAGAAGGGAATGGCTACCCACACCAGCATTCTTGCCTGGAGAATTTCATGGACAGAGGAGCCTGGTGGGCTACAGTCTATGGGATTGCAAAGCATCAGGCACAACTGAGCTACTAACCCACACACAGAACCTTCTTTTAGGTTGAATAACTCATTCTGATTTGCCTGAACTTTCCTGTTTTGCCACCAAAAGTCACGTAGGTTAGGAGACTCCTCGGTCTGGGGGAGTCCAGGATTTCTGGTCGTTTTTCCTTCCCTCGTTCCCTCCCTCTTCATCCCAAGAGGAATTATTCCTACTAGTTCTCTTCCTTCTCTATACTACCACCACCCAGGAGGTGATTGTCAGTGTCAGCAACAATAGCAAGTATTTATTTCATAGAGGCAGTGAAAAGTGAAAGTGAAGGTCATTCAGTCTCACTCAGTCGTGTCCGACTCTTTGTGACCTCATGGACCACACAGTCCATGGAATTCTCCAGGCCAGAATACTGGAGTGGGTAGCCTTTCCCGTCTCTAGGGGATCTTCCCAACCCAGGGATGGAACCCAGGTCTCCTGCACTGCAGGTGGATTCTTTACCAGCTGAGCTACAATGGAAGCCCTCATAGAGGTGGGGGATTCTTGATTTTTTTTGTGTGTGCTTATTTCAGTCAGTCCTCACTGGCCCTTTNGGGAATGGCTACCCACACCAGCATTCTTGCCTGGAGAATTTCATGGACAGAGGAGCCTGGTGGGCTACAGTCTATGGGATTGCAAAGCATCAGGCACAACTGAGCTACTAACCCACACACAGAACCTTCTTTTAGGTTGAATAACTCATTCTGATTTGCCTGAACTTTCCTGTTTTGCCACCAAAAGTCACGTAGGTTAGGAGACTCCTCGGTCTGGGGGAGTCCAGGATTTCTGGTCGTTTTTCCTTCCCTCGTTCCCTCCCTCTTCATCCCAAGAGGAATTATTCCTACTAGTTCTCTTCCTTCTCTATACTACCACCACCCAGGAGGTGATTGTCAGTGTCAGCAACAATAGCAAGTATTTATTTCATAGAGGCAGTGAAAAGTGAAAGTGAAGGTCATTCAGTCTCACTCAGTCGTGTCCGACTCTTTGTGACCTCATGGACCACACAGTCCATGGAATTCTCCAGGCCAGAATACTGGAGTGGGTAGCCTTTCCCGTCTCTAGGGGATCTTCCCAACCCAGGGATGGAACCCAGGTCTCCTGCACTGCAGGTGGATTCTTTACCAGCTGAGCCACAATGGAAGCCCTCATAGAGGTGGGGGATTCTTGATTTTTTGTGTGTGTGCTTATTTCAGTCAGTCCTCACTGGCCCTTTGGGGAGGTTCTATTACCTTTATTTACATTTGAGAAAACCAAGGCAGACCCAGACTGGGAGATTTCCCCCAGTTATTGGGCTTTTAACCCAGATCAGAAGGCTTGACTCCCAGATCCCTCTCACCTAACTACCTCCAGACACAAGGTCACAACTGCCCATGATTTCAAAGAGCAGGACCAACCCAAAGATCTGAATAATAGGAACTTCCAAAGAATTCTTTTTCAGAATGATTTTTAGCAACGTCACATGATTTTAATATTTTTATGGTTAGATGGTGACCCCCTTGCCCACTTGACTATTACCCAGTCTCCTCATTACGTGTATATTGGGGTCAGTATAGTGCTAGTCAGTCATTCTGGAGAGAGATGAGTGAAAGAAAAGCCCACTTTTAAAAAGGTTTAGTCATTGAAAGACCTGGTTCTAAAAGTCTGCAAGCTGGGCGTCACGACCAAGGACTGAATGTCAGGAGACTTGAGTTCTAGTCACTCCCCCTCTCCACATGGACAGAGAATAAAATTCTGAGTGAAGCCTCAGCCTTTCACATTCCCTCCAGAACTCTTGTGTCCTGGCCTTGCTTGTCCTTCCTCCTCGCCTCTCTCCATCCCTTCATGGGCTGCCCACACCACCCTGAACCTCCTACCCTTTCTGGAAGCCCTGCCTCCTTCCTGCCCTTGCCCTCTCCAAGTTGAATGCCCTCCCCTTGGCTGGCATCTCCTGGAGCTACTGTACGGCTTTCAACAGAAGTACTGCTTTGCCCCTGTCTAGCTTCTTGCACAGATTACTGACCCTCTCCAGCTCCCGGTCATGAGGTTTAACTGTCCCAGATAAACCTAGTCCCCTGGTTAAGTCTCATACTCTTTTTGTGCCTCAGTCTCCATGCCTGTAAAATGGGGATGATGATGATAATCTGTAAAACTGTGGCTGGGTCTGTAACTGAGCTTACACTAAGCAGGGAGATGAATAAAAACAAGGTAATGATGAAACTAAGAGACCTGAACCCACATGTTCTGGCTTTAGAGTCCAGGCTCTTCAATACTATGTCAGATGGCAACAATGCTTTCTAGAAAGCAAATGGTGTATTTGGAGAGTTGTTCAATGGGGAGGTTATCAGGGAAGACTTCTCGAAGGTGGTGTCTCTGGTCTAAGACTTCAAGATTGATAAGAAGACAGACAAAGGACCACCTAATTCAGTGGTTCTCAGTCCTAGCTACTCATTAGCATCACCTAAGGACAGTTTTGGGGGGCTTCCCAGGAGGCTCAGCGGTAAAGAATCCGCCTACCAATGCAGAAGACAAGGACTCGATCCCTGAGTTGGGAAGATCCCCTCGAGAAGGAAATAGCAACCCACTCCAGTATTCTTGCCTGGGAAATCCCAAGGACAGAGGAGCCTGGTGGGGCTGCGGTCCGTGGGGTCACAAAGAGTCGAACACAACTTAGTGACTGGACATCAACAGCAAAGGATGGTGTTAGGAAATGGAATGCCTGAGCTCTACCCTACCCTGGGGCAAGTCAGGCAGCACTTCTGTGGGTGAGCCCAGACCCCTGCATTTTTAACAGCCTCCCAGGAGAGTGCAGCCTACAGCCAAGGTTGAGAACCACGAGTCGGAAGAAGGGAAAGGCAGGGAGTAGGAACACGCACCTCCAGCCTTCCTAGGAGCGACAGGTCCTCCTCGCTGCCCCCATCCTTGCCTGTGGCTTCTATTCTCCCCTCTGCCCTGCCCTGATGCGTAAACAAAGAGAAGGAGGGAGGAATTAAAGCTCCATTTAGGGAAAAGGTTAAGAGCAGCTTTGCCTCCTAAGTGAACAGGAGGCCAGGAGGGGGCCCGAATCAATGCGGCTCCCGTCAGGCCCCCGATGACAAATGACATTCTGAACCAGTATCTCCACAGATACGTCTAAGCTGACCCTTGGAGAGAGCTAATAAAAGACCAACCTGTCCTCCAAGATTAACGACTCAGGAGAAAGACGGAGGGAGGAGGGAGCGGGCGAGCGGGGGCTCTGGAAACCTTTGCTGCCCCAGCCTGCCTCGGATGGCGAGGAGGCCAGAACAAAGGAAGCTGCTGGACAGCAAACATCCCTGGTTCGGGGGGGTTGTTTGCAGCCTGCCTTTCTGCTGGGATCCCTGTCTGAACTTCCTTCCCTGCCCTGTGCCCCCGCCCAGGTGCGCACTCCACCTCACCCCCTTCCCTGGTGCTCCAGCATAACCCAGGCTCCTTTTCCCTGGGCTTTCCCTCTGGAATTGTGCCTGTGCCCCGCTGTCCACTCTTTTCTGGGCTGTGGTGCTCAGCTATGCCTGTCTGGTTATGCCTTTCCTAGCTTCTCCTCGTCCACTTTCTCTCCCTTCACTCTTTTCATTTCTCTCTTTCGCTGTTTTGCTTCATCTCTACCAGCCTGCCTTTCCGTCTCTCCCTTAGAGGTTGTGTGTCACGTGTTTTTCTCCATCTCTCAGCCTCGCTTCACCCCTGTCTCTCTGGCTCCCAGTCTCTTCCATCTCTCCGTCTCCGTGCCTCTCTCTGTGCCTGCTCTGACTGTGTGTATGTCATCTTTTTTTTTTTTGCAGCCTCTTGGACGACCTTGCTTCTCTCCATCTCCATCTCATACTCGTCTCTCTTTCCCCTCTGGCTCTCTGCCCTTCTTTGTGTTTCTTTTTCTCTCCTCTCCTTTCCCCAGCTCTCAGTGTCTCAGCAAGCTCCTCCTCATCCTTGCCTTTTCTGGGAGTGTGGACAGGGTCTAGGAGCAGGGTCTCTTCTCACCTTGGATGCAGTCAGTGGTGGGCAGGGCCGGGCTGGAGAATGACAGCCTACCCCACTCACCCTTACCCACCAGCACCCTGGACCCACTTGCTCCCTATGGTGTGGGTCCCAGAATCTGACCTTGTCCCGCTGTCTAGCCCCCTGTGGGATCCTCATCACTTCCTAATTTCCAATGCCTTTTGCATAGAAAAATACAAATAAGACCTCTCACTCCTCAACTTCATTCTGTCCCATCACTGTCAGCGAGAGCTTGGGTTCACAACTGAGAAATTCCAGGCCAGTCATTAATCATGCTTATTGCTTAATAACTGCAGCTGTGATTTACTAAACATGTGTGGCCTGCCATGTAGTCTGTATGTGCAACTCATTTCCACAACAATCCTGCAGTGTAGATCTCATCATCCCCCTTTTTCGGAGGAGACCAGGGATCAGAGAGGTTAAGATACCTATTCAAGGTCACACCGTGAGTCAATGGTAGAGGCAGAATTCAAGTCTGTCCTGGGTAGTCCCAAGGGTCATGCTCTTTCTGCTGAATCTTTCAGCACTGTGCTGCCCGAGGAGGCGATCACGAGCCATGTGTGGCTATTTAAATTCATCAAAATGAAAGAAAGTTTAAAACTGGGCTTCTCCATCACACTCCCCACTTTTCAAGCCCTCAGTGGCCACCATATTGGACAGCACAGATTTAGAACATTTTCATCCATACAGAAAGTTCTGCTGCAAGTGTTGTTTTAGATAAGCATAGAGGAGTTTTCTGTGTCGGCTTTCTGGGAGAACAAAAGAGAAGAGGTTATTGAAATGACCCTGGGTCATATGAGAGTTTCCATGGAAGAGCTTGGATTGAAACAGCAGTCCTGCTTCCAGATACCTGCAGGCAGCATCACCTGTGCCTCCCACTCCTGCCTTTACTGCCCTATCGATGTCAGAATCACCACCGAGGAACACTGTTTTCATGAAGGGGATGGGAAGGGTGGATGTGTATATTCTTCTATAAGGCAGAAAAAGCACAATCTTATGTCAGAAATTGAATTTTCTTATTTCGGTTGGTGTCCAGGGCTTTGAACCCTGACACGATCAGCCTATCTTGTTCCAGTCGATCAAAGACACTTCATAATGCCGGTTCCTTCCGCAAGGTCACCTTGAAATTTCTTCCCTGCTCGAAGCATCTCAACTCTTCCTTTCCCTAACAGAAACATTCTTGAAATCTGAGTAAAATGGATGTGCTCAGCCTTGTTCCTTTTTCAAGAAAACTGTATCTCACCCCTCTGGAACAAGTCACTAAAAAGAGGAAGAATATTTATAGTTTCCTGCAAGCTCACCAGTCTGGACAATTTGAAGACCCCAGCATCCTCCAGGCCCATTTGCTTACATTAGAAAGCATGTGTGTGTGTGTGTGTGTGTGTGTGTGTGTGTGTGTGTGTGTGTTAGTTGCTCAGCTGTTCCAACTCTTTGCGTCCCCATGAACTGTAGCCTGCCAGACTCCTCTGTCCATGGGATTCTCCAGGCAAAAATACCTGAGTAGGTTGCCGTTCCCTTCTCCAGGGGATCTGACCCAGGAATCTTACCACGGCCTTCTGCATTGCAGGCAGACTCGTTACCATCTCAGCCGCAATAGAAGCCCCCTTGGCCTCGTGCAAATTTCTCCCCAGGCAGCTCCGATCCTGCAGTGGCCTCTCTTCCTTGCTCTAGAAGGCGTTCCCTCCCACAGCTCCCACATGCTCCTGTGCTGATCTGTGGGCATTAGTCCCTCCTGCTCTAGGGTTCTCCTCCCTGGTGTCTCTGCCTCTCGATTAGGCACCAGAGGATCTCCAGCTCTGATGGTTGTCATCCTAAGCCTTTAGATACTAGTGTGTGATCCAGCATCAAACCAAAGCTAGCTTGTGGTCTATGAGAGAGTTAGTCCCTCCTCTTGACCTTATTTTGATACAGTAAGTCCCTTATATACAAACTTTCAAGTTGCAAACTTTCAAAGGTGGGAACGGTTAGTTCACACGTCTGGTGTACGTTGTCATGTGCATGCATCCTCTAAAAGTGGTTGTGCTTTTGTGTATTTTACCACACAGTCCTGTATAGAATACAGAGTACGGAATCTTTATGTCAAGCCCAGAATGTCCGGAAGCAAGTGTAAAAGCAGCAGTGATACAGCTAGTATCACTGTCCTTCTAAGCTACTGTACTGTAAGACCAAAAATGTTTCCCTTATTGTTGTGTTTGTTTTTTACATATTATTTGTGTGAAAAGCATTATAAACCTATTGTAGCACAATACTATATAGCCGATTGTGTTAGTTGGATACCTAGGCTAACTTTGTTGGACTTACGAACAAATTGGACTTATGAACATGCTCTTGGAATGGAACTTGTTCGTATGTAGGGGACTTACTTTACTCAGTTAGAAGTGGATCCAGGCAATGGTTTTTGGCCCCAAATGTTACTGTATCTTGGAGCCCTTCTTATACACAGATTTTATTTCTGTCTAATGGTGGAGACTTAGGCGTAATGGTTACAAGCATGTGTGGTGGAGCCAGGTGGACTGGTCTGGATCCCAGCTCTGTCACTTACCGGGTGGGTAACCAGACATAAGTTACTTAGCCTCCTTGTGCCTCAGCTTCCTCATCTGTAAAATGGGGATAGTTCTAACCTCCCAAGCGTGAAGGCTGTTGTGGATATGGTCTCACTCTGCTGTGGATTCAGGAGTGCCTCCTGATGTGGGTCCAGCCTCGCTGTGCCCGGGTCTCTACCCCCTCACCGTGGAAGATGCTGGCTGCAGCTTCCCCCTTTTTCCTTTGTCTTCTGGGAGGCTTTGCCACACCATTCCTGCTCTTCATTAATCAGTCTTCCATCCAACCCTCCCCACACACGTCTGAAGTCCAGTGAAGGTGACAGAAGGCTCAACTCAAGTGGACATACCATCTCTTCTCAGTCCCTGTCTGCTCTGCCTTTAGAAATGAAGGGGCTGAGGCTCAGTGCGGAAAGATAGTGCACTCAAGCCAACACAGATCTCTGATGGAAAGTCCACAACCCAGACCTGGTGTGTTTTGCACCAGAGTCTCCTTCCCCTCAAGGCCTCAGCTCCACTTGAGACGTAAAGCTTCGTGAGTCTAAGAATGAAGTATGGAAATTTGAACTGCTGCCTCAGCAGCCTGCCCTCCTTCTGTCGTCTGTCCTGTAGAGCCGTGGCCTTCTGACATGAGCATCCAGCTCACCCCGACTATCTGCAGTTCACGCCATCTCCCCTTCCTCTGTCATTTCTCCAGCTGCATGAGACTCCTCACTCTGAGGCTCTCTTCTCTGACGCCACCTCTCTCCTGCCGGGCTGCACCAAGGTACACACTCCTGTCATTCCAACTCAAGATCTAACTTTGGACATGGCATCAGCATTTCCCCACAGCTCAGAAGGGGCCCCCTCGACCCTGGCATGGCCCCAGGATGGAAGGACCCGACCTACTTGCTCCTGGCTTCTCTCCATAAGGGAGAGCACAGGAAAGGACATAGGGCCGCCTGGTTCCCCAGCTGACTCCAGCAGTACAAAGTGCTGGCAACTTCACGAATTTTTTTTTTATAGTAACCTCTAAATCCCTTTCCAGGCTGGAAGGACTCATGACTTTTTATTTAGTATGTGCTCTCCCTCTCGTTCGGTTCATTGGCTCCAAACTTATTATCTCCCATTTGTCTGCATTACGCTGCCTTTTCCTCTGACCATCTGAATCACCCACCGTAACCCCAGCCAACCCCAGCCTCATCCATTTCTGGGTACGTGTGCCTGCTTGTGCATGTGCGGGCCTGTGCACTTGTTTCCACTGTTCCCATTAGAGCAGGTCCTGGGAGAGAGGGTGAGGAAAACTGCCCTGAGTCCCAGGCTGGGTTGAGGTCATAGAAGGAGGAGCCTACTATTACAGGGACCGTATTTCTGAGACTCAGTTTGCTAGCATGTAAAATGGGAATAATAGCTACATCACAGTTATCATAGTTACCATAAGGACCAAAAAAGACGAGTATCAGGAAAACACCTGCACTGTTATAGTACATGGCGTACATGTGCTGTGCTTAGTGGCTCGGCTGTATCCAACTCTCTTAAGCCCCATGAACTGTAGCCCAGTGGGCCCCTCTCTCCATGGGATTCTCCAGATAAGAATACTGGAGTGGGTTGCCATGCCCTCCTCTGGGGGATCTTCCCAACCCAGGGATCGAACCTACGTCTCCTCCACTGCAGGCAGAATCTTTACTGTCGGGCCACAGGGAAGGCCAATGGGCATAGATAGTGTATGTATATTTTACTGTAGGTAATAATCAATACTATGTAAAAACTTGCTGTCATTATTGTTGTTGTCATGACAATTGCTCAGGTTGTGATAGATAAGACCCAAGATTCCATACTAATAAAATAATGGCCACCATGACCAAGCACCCCCTAGGTTCTAAGTACTGTGTGCAAAGTACTTCATTTTTCAAAGCTCCCTATTTCCTTGCTCTGGATACAATAATAATGCTAGTGGAAGAAGGAAATGGCAACCCATTCCAGTGTTCTTGCCTAGAGAATCCCAGGGACGGTGGAGCCTGGTGGGCTGCCGTCTGTGGGGTCACACAGAGTCAGACACGACTGAAGCGACTTAGCAGACTTAGCAGGGGAAGATATACATACACATATGCCATGTAGAGCCCACTCACTGGAAAAGACCCTGATGCTGGGAAAGATGGAAGGCAAAAGGAGAAGGGAGTGGTACAGGATGAGAGAGTGAGATAGCATCACCGACTCAATGGACATAGGACAGGGACACTTGGTATGCTGCAGTCCGTGGGGTCGCAAAGAGCTGGACACGACTTAGCGACTGAAAGTTAACAACAAACAGACATGCAGATTACTAGATGAAACTGAAGTGCCTAGCAGAGTGTCTCTGACTCATGTTCAGAACTTCATAAACATTAGTGAAATAGTAGCAAGGCTGAGGGGTGATTAAATGAATCTCTGTACACTACCCAACACAATCACCCATCTAAGATGTGCATTTCCAGACATTTATCTATACATATGGTTATTGACCTTTCAGATTATTTTATGGAAGTGTGATTATATTGTCCATAATGATTTGTGAATCGCATTTTCTTCCCATTGACCAGTTTATTGTGGTCCTATTTACGTGCTGGTCACTATAGTAGGAAGAATATCCTGGGGTTTCTTCGGTGCTGGGCACATCAGTGTAGACCCGTGGGGAAGAGGTTTTCTCAAACTTACAGGGTTATTGACTGTCCATTTAAAATGCAAACGTAGAACTGAAGTTTTAAAGACCCCCCCCAAAGAAGCACATACTGGTGATTATTGTATGTCATTTGAATTACATTAATAATAGCCTGCATGTGCTCCCACGTGCACGTGCACGCACATGCACACACACACACACACAGTGGGATAAAGACTTTTGAATATGCTGTCCCATTAAACAGATGTACCACATTGTACTTCATTTCTCTTTGATGGATACTTAGGTTATCTCAAAAGTGTGATCCATTTGATTCATAAGTCCCAAGTCATTGATGGAAAAACAGAAGGCTTTTATTTTTCCAGTAGTTGCCACTAACTAACTCTGCCCTTCATTTCCGCTTTCCTGTTACCTAGAGGGCTTCCTCCAGGAGATCCCTGACCTAGATCAGACAGACACGTTCTGGTATTAAAGTCTTGCCTTGATTTTTAAGTTTATGTCTTGGTCATCTCACAATCTCAGTCTTATATGCTATTTAAAGCCCCTCCCCTTCTTCCATCTTAGGACTCTGGGACTTTAGAGAGCAGGGTGGTTCTTGCCTCCTCCCCTGATGGTCAGTCTGCACCATTACAGCATCTGACACTTCCTTGTTCAGCTCAGGGTGCTCTAGATTTGGTCCACAAGCAGGGTGGGAACCTTCTTCAGATGGCTCTGGACTTAAGGAATGCTTTCCCCATGCCTGCTTCATTTGCTTACAGGGAGTAGACCCTCTGGGGAAGTAGGAAGAGGTGGGGAGACATCTCCAAAAGGTGGCCTCTTCCCTCCCTGTCTTCTTGTATTTTCTGCGGGGCGGTAGAAGGATGTTGCTGGGCTGCTATGGCCAGCCCTCCAGCCCAGGGTCTCCTGAAGCCTGCCCACCTGGGCTTGTGAGCGTGAGCTGTTCGTATCTCCTTCAAACTCCATGTCAGGGAGGGCACACTGGTAGCTGGAAATCAGCCCTGCTGGGAATATTTACACAACAGAAATTGGCGTTATCTGAGAAACTGACCCCAATCCCCACCCCAGAGCTGATAGTTTAACATCTATCAGCTTACCATCACCTCTAACCCATCCAACACTTGGTCACCATAGTTAAAGTATGGGATGCTTACTACTGTTTCTATCTCAGCCATTAGAGGTCAAAGATAAGAACTCAGCAAAGATCACACCATCATAACAAGCTGTTCATATT
>SJYX01012088.1:3995-24797 GCA_006410675.1 Oreotragus oreotragus
TCGGGGCGTGGGGGCGGGGCGGGGGGGTGTGGGGTGGGGGTGCACCTACCTACTGCAGCGAGGCTCTCCTCTGGCGGCAGCCCAGACTTCACTCCGACGCCTGAAAATCCGCAGGCAAGATGGAGAAAAAGAAACCGAAAGTCTGAAAGCAGACGTGGCTTTCCTGTCCAGTCCGCAAGCGCCCTGGCCTTCCTCTCCCTGGACTTGTCTCTCATCCTATAAAAACTTTCGCTTTATGAAAGTCTGATGGTCCGACATTCACTATGTTAGACCCAGAGACCCCACTCACCCACCCTTCCAGTAGAACCGGTGCCAGGCCACAGGCCCCTTGTCGGCTATTTCCTGTTTTTACTTCTCTACGTGTTTGGTATGAACTCTGGGCGGTTGCTTACCAAGCAGTTCTAGTTGTCTCTAGCAACAAGCACTAGTAGTTTTGTTGCTGATGTATTGGAAAATAATAAATAGCAATGTAAAAGCGCTATGTGCTTTATTCCTCACAACTACTTTCTTCTAATATATATATATTTTAAGTTTCTGAACTTTTTCTTGAAATATATTTAAACTTACAGGAAAATTGCAAAAAAAAAAACCTGGAAATGGAAATATTCCATTTCCCAGAGCCCTACTTGAATTTCTATAATGCCAGATAACAACATCAGAAGAGGTTTAGCAAAATTTAAGGGGTAGGGGTTGGAGGTGGGAGGGGATGAACTTCTCTTAAGTAATCCAGTCAGCCACTAAATAAATAAGCATGCACGTAACAATAAAAGAGGTTGGTGAGGCTGGTGAGTGAGGAGGAAACAAGTACCCAGAGTTGCTATATTATCTAAAATGTCCAGTTTTCTGTACACCTTTCTATATTTCAAACTTACTGTATAGCACGTGGATCAAAGTTATGTGGCAGTCTGGATGGGTGGAGAGTTTGGGGGAGAATGGATACATGTATATGTATGCCTGTGTCCCTTTGCTGTTCAACTGAAACTATCACAAAACTGTTAATTGGCTATATCCCAATAGAAAATAAATTGTTTAAATTTTTAAAATACAAAATAAAATGTCCAGTTTCTAACAAAAGGTATGAAGCATGCAAGGAAACGGGAAAGTATGACCCAAACATTGGGAAAATAGGCAACAGAAACTGCCTTTGAGAGCAACAGGATGTTGGATTTACCAGAAAAATAATTCAAAGTAGCTATTATAAGCATGTTCACAAAACTAAAGGAAAGCATGATTAAAGTATGACAATAAAGTCACACCAAAGAGAAATATCAATAGAGATATATTCAGCCCCTAGAGCAGGAATGTGACTCTGTACTTATAGAAATGAACCAAACAGAAATTTCTGAGTTTGAAAAGCACAATAACTAAAATAACTTTATTAGAGGCTTAACTGTAAACTCAAGCTGGCAGAAGAAAGAATAAGCTATCTTGAAGATAGATAGATAGAGATTATGTTCCTAAGAACAGAGAAAAATAAAAAGAGCCTCAGAGAAATGTGGACATCATTAAGCACACCAGCACGTGCACAGCAGAAGAACCAGAAGGACAGGGGAGTGAAGAAGGAACGGAAAAAACATTCAAAGAAATAATGGCTAAAACTTCCTAACTTTATTGAAAAACTATCTCACGTATCTAGGAAAGTCAACAAATTCCAAATGGGATGAATGCAAGAGATCTGCAAACACAGCACAGCAAAGATGCTGAAAACCAAAGGAAGAAATCTTGAAATCAGCAAGAGAAAAATGACTCATGACTTACAAGTTAGTGCCAGTAAGATTAATAACTGACTTTTAAGGAAAAATAAGAGAAACCAGAAGGCAATACCATAATATATTCAAAGTGCCCCAGGAAACAATCTTATGAAAATAAGTTGGTGGAATGGTTTCCCAAACAAACAAAAACTGAGAGGATTTTTGCTAGCAGATGTGTCTTACAAGAAATACTAAAGCAAATAACAGGTTGAAAGCAATAATCCCAGACAGTAATTCAAATTCATACCAAAAGAAAAGCAAAACATCAGAAAAGGCAATTGTATAATTAGAAGAGACAGTATACATGAATTTTTATTTAAAAAAATATAATGGATGATTGTGCCTGTAACATAAAATTAATATGTGTAATGTATTTGCTAATAACAACACAAAAGAGGTGGGTGGGAGAAAAGCTACATTGGGATAAAGAAATGATTACAGACAAAGTAGTGTAGTAACAGTGTATTGTTGGTTGTATAACATTGGTTGATGCTTTATATATATATATATAAAATAAAATACCACAAAGTGGGGGTGGTGCAGGAAGAAGGGAGTAGGGCTATATACAAGTAATGTTTCTATATGAAACTGGAATTAACTGGTGTAAATCCAAAGCTGCTTCTGATAAATTAAGCTACATATGGTAAACCTCAGAGCAACTTCAGAAACAATTCAAAAAATATATAGTGAAAAATCATTAAAGAAATTAAGATGCTTTATTAGAATATAGTTCCTTAATGCAAAAGAAAGCAACAAAAGAGGAACAGAGGGACAAGAAAGACATATGACAAATAGAAAACCAAAAGAAAAATGAGCCATGCAAATCCAGCTGTAACAATAACATTGAATTAAAATAGATTAACTGATCCAATCGAAAGGAAAGTTTGCTAGACTAGATTTAAAAAAATAAAAAAATCTATGGAGACTTCCATAGGTCCAATGGTTCTTACAACAATAAATAAGAAATAGAAGAATCAACAATGACAGCTGAAAACTTTGACATTCTACTTTCAATAATGGACAGAACAACTAGACAGATGGTCAAAAAAAAAAAAAAATAGAAGGCTTGAACAAGGCCATAAACCAACTAGACCTAACTGACAGCCATAGAACACTCCACCCAACAACAGAATCTACATTATCACTATATAGGAATATACATTCAAGTGCACATGGTATATTATCCAGGCTATACCATCTGCTAGGCTATAAAACACAACTCAATAAATTTAAAGGAACAGAAATAATATAAAATATGTTTTCTGGCCACAGTGAAATGAAATTAGAAGCCAATAACAGGGAAAATGGGTAAAACTTACAAGTCTGTGGAAAATAAATAACACATTCCTAAGTAACCAGTGGGTCAAAAAGGAAATCAAAAGGAAAACCTGAAAATACTTTGAGGTGAATGAAAATCAAGCACAACATTTCAAAACTTGCGAAGTAGAGAAAGCAGTGCTTAGAGAGACATTTATAACTTTAAATGTCCATATTAAGCAAAAAGAAAGCTCTCAAATCAATAACCTAAACTTCAACTTTAAGATATGGTTAAAAGGAGAGCAAACAAAACCTAAAGCAGCCAGAAGCAAGAAAATAATACAGATTAAAGTGGAATAGAAAAACAATAGAGAAAATCAATTAAACCAGCAAAAAGCTGATTTTTAATAATTTAATTTATTTATTTTTTAACTGTGCTGGGTCTTCATTGCTGTGCTCAGGCTCTCTCTAGCTGCAGTGAGCGGGGGCTACTCTCTAGCTGTGTTGTACGGACTTTTCACTGCAGTGGTTTCTCTTGCTGCTGAGTACATGCTTTAGGGCCTGGGCTTCAGTAGTTGCTGCTCTTGGGTTTAGTTGCCCTGAAGCACGTGGAGTCTTCCCAGACCAGGGCTCACACCCATGTCCACTGCATTGGCAGGTGGATTCTTAACCAGTGGACCACCAGGGAAGTCCCGAAAAATAATTTTTTGAAAAAGTGAAAAAAAATTGCAAATCTTTGGCTACATTGACCAAGAGGAAAAGAAATTTCAAATTACTCAGAAATGAAATAGAGTACATTACTACTGATCCAACAGAAACTAAAAGGATTATATAGGAACACTGAATAATTGTACTACAACAAATTAGATAACCTAGATGGACAAATTCCTAGAAAGACACAAACTATCAAAACTGACTGAAGAAGAAATAGACAATCACTCAGATTGTCACTTTGTAGATCTATACAACTAGAGAGTAGCCCTCATTCTCCACAGGCAGAGAAAGCCCTTGTGCAGCAATGAAGACCCAGTGCTGCCAAAAATAAAAAATAATTAATTTTTAAAAGGTGAAGAAATTAAAAAATCTACCCACAAAGAAAAGCTCAGATTCAGTTTCATTTGTAAATTCTACCAAACTCTTAAGGAAGAATAATCTTTACAAACTCTTCCAAAAAACAGAAGAAGAGTGTATTAGTTTGCTGGGGTTGTGTTAGACAAATTAAAATGGAAACTGTCCTGTTCAGGCTTCAGAAGTAGGAGAGCATGCCTCTGGCCGACTTTTGACCCTTCCTGGACTACATACCTGCCTGCAAGCATACCAACTGTTAGCACCAAGTCAAGTGGCACTTTAGATAAGAAAAAGAGTGGGTCCTGGAATTTCTTGAGCCCTGTGGACCTGTCTAGCCTCTGGGGACTGGAAAATATTGTGGCTCACAAGGTGAAACAAACGGCATTGTAAAAGTTATAGAAAAGCCAGAACTGCGTTTTTTCAGGCAAACTGACTATGATATCAATTTGCAGCCTGGGATTATACATGGGAGCCCCCCCACAATTTGAAGTCTCACACATGGAGTGGGTGCACTGTAAAACAAGTTGCCATAACAAAACACCACAGACTAGGAAACAGAAAATTATTTCTCACTGTTGTAGAGGTTAGAAGTTTGAAGCCAAGACATCAGTAAGGTTGGTTACTTCTGAGGGCTCTGTCCTGGACTTTAGATAGCAGTCTTCTCGCTGTGTCCCAACAAGCTGTTTCCTCTGTATGCCGTTGTCTTTCTGCATGTTTTCTTATAAGGACACCAGTCATATTGGATTAGGGCCATCCTAAAAGCCTCATTTTAACTTTACCTCTTTAAAGACCTTATCTGTGACTACAGTAACATTGAGAGGTCCTAGGAATTAGGGCTATGGATACCAGGGAATCCACAACTTTATAAAGGGCATCTAAATTTAGGAATAAGTAAAAAATATATATATAAAATAGTGTGGTACTGGCAGAAGGACAGATATACAGATCAATGAAACAAAATTAAGAGCCCAGAAATAAACCCATATATGTATGGTCAACTGATTTTAGACAAGAGTGCTGAGATTATCCAATGGGAGAAATAGTCTTTTCCACAAATAGCGCTGAGACCAATATATTTCCATGGGCCAAAAATAAAGTTGGATCACTATTTCACACCATATATAAAAATCAATGTGAAATTAATCAAAGACTTAAGCATTAGAGTTAAAACTATACATTTTTAGGAAAAACACAGAGGTAAAACTTAATGATCTTGGATTTGGCAAAGGATTCTTAAATATGACCCCTAAAGACTTAGTAACAAAGGAAAAAATAGATAAATGTGACTTCCTCAAAATTAAAACCTTTCATGCTTCAAATGATACAATCAGGAAAATGAAAAGACAACCTACAGAATGTGAGTTAGGGCTTTAACATATGTACAAGGTAGGGACAAGGGTGTAGAACACAATTTAACCAATAAAAAGAAAGGAATACTCTCCAACTCAATTTATGAGACCATTATTACTACAATACCCAAACCAGACAAATACATCATGGCAAAGGAAACTGCAGGCAATATCTTATGTATATGGATGCAAAAGTCCTCAAAAAATACTAGCAAACTGAATCCAGTAACATTTAAAAATAAGTGTGGTTTCCACCAAAACCAAGTGGGATTTATCCCAGGAGTACAAGGTAGGTTTCAGTTCAGTTCAGTCGCTCAGTCATGGCCGACTCTTTGTGACCCCATGAATCATTGCAGCATGCCAGGCCTCCCTGTCCATCACCAACTCCCATAGTTCACTCAAACTCAAGTCCATCGAGTCAGTGATGCCATCTAGCCATCTCATCCTCTGTTGTCCCCTTCTCCTCCTGCCCCCAATCCCTCCTAGCATCAGAGTCTTTTCCAATGAGTCAACTCTTCGCATGAGGTAGCCAAAGTATTGGAGTTTCAGCTTTAGCATCAGTCCTTCCAAGGAAATCCCAGACTGATCTCCTTTAGAACAGACTGGGTGGATCTCCTGGCAGTCCAAGGGACTCTCAAGAGTCTTCTCCAACACCACAGTTCAAAAGCATCAATTATTTGGTGCTTAGCTTTCTTCACAGTCCAACTTTCACACCCATACATGACCACTGGAAAAACCATAGCCTTGACTAGACGGACCTTAGTGGGCAAACTAATGTCTCTGCTTTTGAATATGCTATCTACATTGGTCATAACTTTCCTTCCAAGTAGTAAGCGTCTTTTAATTTCATGGCTGCACTTAGCATATAATAAAACAAAAGCCCTCCTAAGCACTTACTCAAGAGAAATAATATATAACATATATACAAAGACTTGCATATTAATTTTTATAGCAGCTCCTCTAATAATAATCCAAAACTGCTAAGTCGCTTCAGTCGTGTCCGACTCTGTGCAACCCCATAGCCGGCAGCCCACCAGGCTCTGCCATCCCTGGGATTCTCCAGGCAAGTACACTGGAGTGGGTTGCCATTTCCTTCTCCAATGCATGAAAGTGAAAAGTGAAAGTGAAGTCGCTCAGTCATGTCCGACTCTTCATGACCCCATGGACTGCAGCCTACCAGGCTCCTCCGTCCATGGGATTTTCCAGGCAGAGTACTGGAGTGGGTGCCATTGCCTTCTCCGACTAGGAATAACTTAAATACTCACCAAAAAGCAAATGGATAAACCATGTGAGTATATCTATAAAATGAACAGTAGTCAGCTGTAAAAAAGGAAGAAACAGAAGAGGCTCAAGAAGGTGGAGGAGTAGGTGGACATGGAGTACATCTCTCCATGGATGTATCAAGAATACATCTATAGATGCAACAGTTCTCACAGAACACGGCCTGAACACTAGCAGGAGTCCCTGACCACTGGAAAGGAGTATATGGATACTTGCATATCTGGGTAGGACAAAAGAAAGAAAGGAGAAGGAAGAGGAGAGTAAGCGCTGGGGGAGCTGAAGCAGAGGGAAGATTCCCACATCCAGGGGAATAAGTTGGGCCAGAAAGGGAAGCATTTGAGGCTGTCGGAGGGTGAAGAAGCTGATCCATGACAGTCGGAATAGAGTGAAAACCACACAGACAATCCGAGCCGCGGCCCTACATAACCTGTCCCAGGATGCACATCCGCCGATGGCGGCTGAGAGCGGGAGCATGTAGACTGGAGAGCAAACCCAGGGCGAGGAGATGACCTGAAGGAAAGGAGGAAATCTGCAGCAGGATTTTAAGGGAAACAGGGCGGCTTTAAGCAGCCTTTAAACAGCCTTTTAAGGGAAACAGGGCGGCTCCGGAAGCAGGGCGCCGCTGCTGAGTTACATGCAAGGGGTGGAGCCATCTATGTAGCCTCCCTCTCGCCACGTACCAGCACTGGCCCCTGAGCAATAGACAAGGATCCCAGCGAGGGCAGCCCTTCAAACACCCGCTGCCAGAAGCTTAAGACTCCTATTAGAGTCGTATCTCGTGCCCATGGCACCTGATGCTATGGGAGTCTCCACGATCCAAGCTACCATGCCATCTCCACTCCTGGTCGTCACTTGGGCGGACCCAAGTCCTCCAGGGCAGCCTTGGGAGTAGACTCTTATGGATGGCCAGCAGGTAGATGTGGGGATAAAACCACAGTTGAGCTCCAGGGGCAGAGTGTCTAAGGAAGAAGATTAAAAACCTTTTCATCCGCCGCACAAGCTGCAGATTAAATCCATACAATCAACTAGGTAGACCCTGTGTCTGTGAAATGTATGAAGACAAAGAATGTTCCCTGAAAAGAAAACCCTCTAGCTCTGGCAGCTGCAGACATTGGAGACAGGTATACCCAGTAGCAGAGCCAGATCAGAGTCTGTCCTCACAGCAGGTCGACCAGCTTTCCCCAGCACTGGAGGTGGTTCATAGTGAGGGGAAAGGATGCTGACAGCTGAGACCTGAGAAAATATTTATTATTATTCTTATGTTTTGATTCCTTCTGTTGTGGGTTCTGGTTTTTTTTCCCTTTTTTTTTCTTCTCTCTCTCTTTTTTCTCGTTGTGGTTATTTTTATTACTATTATTATTTCTATTTAGGTTTTTGAGATTCTTTTAACTCTTACTTTTTCTTTTATATAGTCTATTTCTGTTTAGCTTTCTGCTGTTCTGTGCTTTTTTGGCTTGTTTTATTTGTTTTCTGGGGGTTCTTTTTTGTTGTTGTTGTTTTCTTTAATATATGTGGATCTTTTTTACACACTTCTGTTTAACTTTGCATTTCTCTTTTTTCTTTTTTACCCCCACCATTTTTGTTTGTTTTGTTTTCTTTGCTTTATTGTTCAGTTGGCACTCTGCTTTGGTTTTTGTTTTCTGTTTTAGTTAGTTTTGTTTTTAACTGATTGATTTAATTTTTGTTTCTTTTGTTCATCGGATCAAAAAAACTGACCTGACTTTGTTGGACTCTCTTGGGTTTTGTTTTCCTTGGTCTGTTGTGATTTCTTTTGTGTATATATGGGTGTGTGTGTATGTGTGTTCCTTTGTTTTTGTTTCTATCTGCCTGATTTTTCTTTTACCCTTTGTCTGGGTTTTGTATTTTGCCTTTTCTTTTTTTTTTTTTTTGGTTTGTTTGTTTTAATCCCTTTTATTGCTATGACAGCTTGTGGGGTCTTGGTTCCCTGACCGGAAGTTGGGCCTGAGCCTCTGGGATGGGAACACTGAGTCCAGGATGTCAGATCACCAGAGAACTTCTGACCCCAGGGAGTATTACTCAGAGAAAACTCCCACAAAGGCCTCCACCCAAATCCAAGACCTAGCACCACTCAACTGCCTGCAGTACTGCAGCACTGGACACCTCACCTAAACAACAAGGAAGACAGGAACACAAACCCAACCACCAGCAGACAGGGCTACCCACAGACACCCCAACAGACACCTCACATGGCCCTGCCCATCAGAGGGAAAAAACTCACCTCCCACCAGGATGTAGGCACAAAGCCTTCATAAGCCACCAGACCAACCTCATCCATCAGGGGAAGAAACCAGAAACCATCCTTTCTTCGCTTCTAGGAACCAACTCTTTCCAGATGTATCTCCCGCCTCTCTGATCTTTCCTTCTCGGTCTCTTTACAGACTTCCTTTCTTTTGTTTGTCCCTTAAATAATGGCTCTGTCTTTGACTCTCTTCTTTTTGTCAACTAGAATTTAGCTATCTTTTGTTTTAATCGTCATATATCCCTCTACTGGTGGTCTCTTTAAGTTGAGGAGACAGAGTCTGGGGAACCACAGTGGCTAGAGTTCACAGGGCAAAGTCCCTGGGGTGAGAGTGTCCCTCAGGTTTTCAGCTGAATACTAATTAGTGCACATGAGGAAGTAATCATCCAACTCTGGGAAAAGAACTACCTGACAGGAGCAAAGGAAACAGTTCTCAAAGCTCATACAGGGACACAAATAGTTCAAATTCATATCACACAAAATGGAAAATCTTTTAATTTTTGTTTCATTAAGTAGTAGAGAAAAATTAGTCCTAGACTAACAGTTTCATATAACAAAGCTGAAGAGCAAGCCTCAGAAAGATTTATCTCTCTGGGACTTCCTTGGTGGTCCAGTGCTTAAGACTCTGCTTTGCCATTTAGGGAATGTGGGTTCATTCCCTGGTCAGGGAAATAAGCCTATGCAACTATGCAATGTCTGCAACTAGAAAGTCTGCACACCACAACAAAGATGCGCATGCTGCAAGTAAGACCTGAGTCAGCCAAATAAATAAATAAATGTTTTTTAAAGATTTAACTATTTATAAATAGTTTAACTGCATTTCCAGACCAAAACTAAAAAATACAGGAATATCCAGCACCTAGACATGATCGAGTGATTAAGCACAGCACAGTGCTTAGGAAAGGTTATAGATTGAAGAATTTCAAGTATTTTAATTGAACCTAGTAGGAAAACTGATCTTATCTCAGATAAAAAGCTGAAATGCATTGAAAAATTTCCTGAACTGGGAACCAGACATACTGTATTTGAATACCAACTCTTCCACTGAGCACTCAGACAAGTCACTTAGCATTTTCTAGCCTCCATTTTCTCATGGAAGAAGGGAGAGAACTATATTCCAACTTTATTGCAGGAATTAAATAAGATAATATATGTAAAGTACTTAGCATAACACTAGGCACAGGATTGGAGAAGGAAATGGCAACCCACTCCAATGTTCTTGCCTGGAGAATCCCAGGGACGGGGGAGCCTGGTGGGCTGCTGTCTATGGGATCACACAGAGTCGGACACGACTGAAGTGACTTAGCAGCAGCAGCAGAAATTTAAAGTTCACAATGTCTAGCACTTACCTCAAAAATTACAAGAAAATGCAAGGAAACAGGAAAATACAAACCATAATGAAGACAACAATCAATCAATAAAATCAGACTCAGAAAAACCACAGATTATATAAGTAGAGGACAGGGATATTAAAACAGATACTATTCTATATGTTCAAGAAGACAGAGGAAATATTGAGCATGTTTAGTCAAGATATGAAAGATTTAAAAGACCCACATTAAAATCCTAGATGCAGACTACAATGTCTGAGGTGAAAAATATATTGCAGCAGATGATGGAGAAAGCAATGGCACCCCACTCCAGTACTCTTGCCTGGAAAATCCCATGGGCGGAGGAGCCTGGTAGGCTGCCGTCCATGGCGTTGCTAAGAGTCGGACATGACTGAGCAACTTCACTTTAACTTTCATGCATTGGAGAAGGAAATGGCAACCTACTCCAGTAGAGAATCTCTGCCTGGAGAATCCCAGGGACAGGGGAGCCTAGTGGGCCGCCTTCTATGGGGTTGCACAGAGTCAGACATGACTGAAGTGACTTAGCAGCAGTAGCAGTAGCAGCAGCAGATGAAATATGCAAAAAGAAAACATTAGTGTATCTGAAGGCAAAACAACAGAACTATCCAAAATGAAACACATGAAGGAAAAAAAAAAAACTATCAGGAAAGTTTAATAAAACTTTAAGCAACCTAATATATATGCAATTGGGGCAGAAAAAAACACTGGAATAAACAGTGACTGAAAACTTCAAATTAGATAAAAACTATAAACCCATAGATCAAAGAAACTCAATGAAACACAAATACAAGAAACATGAAATAACATGGTACCAAATAACATGCAAAGTTGCTTTAAACCAGTGATATAAAATGACTGACTGATCAACCTATCCCACAACTTTCCTTTTGGACCAAAACTGACTGAACAATAGACATGGTATTCCTGGAACTTCGACAAAATATGAAGTTTAGGGTCTGCTCCATTCCAGACTCTTTACGGGAATCAGGTCAGCCCTAAAACATGAGATCCAGCCTCAGACAATACCAGCTGTCTCCAGCTCTCATTCAGATGGTCTGTCATTTACTGTCCAGAATTGTCCTATTTATGTTCTTTGCCTTCCTGGATTGACATCCCCTTGAATTTTAAACTATGTACATGTTATTTGTAATTGCACAATCCATTTGGAAAGGATTTCCTATTTCTGGCTCTCAGCACTCTGTTCAGACCTGACTTGGAAATGTCCCCTACTCCAGTCTTCAGGAGCTAAACCAGACAGGCCATGACCATTTTTACCAGTTTTCCTATGAAAAGTTTCTAGGAAATTTTTAAGAGAATAGGTCTTAAAAGTTCTTATAGCAAAGAAAAAAAAAGTATTTAACTGTGAGCTGATGGATGTTAACTAAATTTATTGTAATACATACATATACCAAATCATAAAAGTTGATGCTGTTAAAGTGCACTCAATATGCCAGCAAATTTGGAAAACTCAGCTGAGGCCACAGGACTAGAAAAGTCAGTTTTCATTCCAATCTCTAAGAAGAGCAATGCCAACGAGTGTTCAAACTACAACACAATTGCACTCATTTCACATGCTAGCAGAGTAATGCTCAAAATTCTCCAACCTAGGCTTCAAAAGTATGTGAACCCAAAACTCCCAGATGCTCAAACTAGAATTAGAAAAGGCAGAGGAAACAGAGATCAAATTGCCAGCATCTGTTGGATCATAGAAAAGGCAAGGGAATTCCAGAAGAGAAACATCTACTTCTGCCTCACTGACTATGTTAAAAAGCCCTTGACTGCGTGGATCACAATAAACTGTGGAAAATTCTTAAAGAGTTGGGAATACCAGACCACCTTACCTGTCTCCTGAGAAATCTTTATGCAGATCAAGAAGCAATAGTGAGACCAGACATGGAACAGTAGACTAATTCAAAATTGGGAAAAGAGTATAATAAGGCTGTATATTGTCACCTTCTTTATTTAACTTATATGCAGAGTACATCATGCGAAATGTCAGGCCAGATGAATCTCAAGCTAGAATCAAGATTGCCAAGAGAAATATCAACAACTTCAGATATGCAGATGATACCATTCTAATGCCAGAAAGTGAAGAGTAACTAAAGAGCCTTTTGATGAAGATGAAAAAGGAGAGTGAAAAAATTTGCTTAAAACTCAATATAAATATATATATATATATATAAGATCGTGTCATCCAGTCCCATCACTTCATAGCAAATAGATGGGGGGAAAGTGGAAGCAGTGACAGATTTTATTTTCTTGAGCTCCAAAATTATTGTGGATGGTGACTGCAACCATGAAATTAAAAGATGCTTGCTCCTTGGAAGAAAAGCTATGACAAACCTAGATAGCATATTAGAAAGCCATTGCTTTACTGACAAAGGTCTGTCTAGACAAAGCTATGGTTTTTCCAGTAGTCATGTACGGATATGAGAGTTGGAATTATTGTTCAGTTGGCACTCTGCTTTGGTTTTTGTTTTCTGTTTTAGTTAGTTTTGTTTTTAACTGACTGATTTAATTTTTGTTTCTTTTGTTCATCGGATCAAAAAAACTGACCTGACTTTGTTGGACTCTCTTGGGTTTTGTTTTCCTTGGTCTGTTGTGATTTCTTTTGTGTATATATGGGTGTGTGTGTATGTGTGTTCCTTTGTTTTTGTTTCTATCTGCCTGATTTTTCTTTTACCCTTTGTCTGGGTTTTGTATTTTGCCTTTTCTTTTTTTTTTTTTTTGGTTTGTTTGTTTTAATCCCTTTTATTGCTATGACAGCTTGTGGGGTCTTGGTTCCCTGACCGGAAGTTGGGCCTGAGCCTCTGGGATGGGAACACTGAGTCCAGGATGTCAGATCACCAGAGAACTTCTGACCCCAGGGAGTATTACTCAGAGAAAACTCCCACAAAGGCCTCCACCCAAATCCAAGACCTAGCACCACTCAACTGCCTGCAGTACTGCAGCACTGGACACCTCACCTAAACAACAAGGAAGACAGGAACACAAACCCAACCACCAGCAGACAGGGCTACCCACAGACACCCCAACAGACACCTCACATGGCCCTGCCCATCAGAGGGAAAAAACTCACCTCCCACCAGGATGTAGGCACAAAGCCTTCATAAGCCACCAGACCAACCTCATCCATCAGGGGAAGAAACCAGAAACCATCCTTTCTTCGCTTCTAGGAACCAACTCTTTCCAGATGTATCTCCCGCCTCTCTGATCTTTCCTTCTCGGTCTCTTTACAGACTTCCTTTCTTTTGTTTGTCCCTTAAATAATGGCTCTGTCTTTGACTCTCTTCTTTTTGTCAACTAGAATTTAGCTATCTTTTGTTTTAATCGTCATATATCCCTCTACTGGTGGTCTCTTTAAGTTGAGGAGACAGAGTCTGGGGAACCACAGTGGCTAGAGTTCACAGGGCAAAGTCCCTGGGGTGAGAGTGTCCCTCAGGTTTTCAGCTGAATACTAATTAGTGCACATGAGGAAGTAATCATCCAACTCTGGGAAAAGAACTACCTGACAGGAGCAAAGGAAACAGTTCTCAAAGCTCATACAGGGACACAAATAGTTCAAATTCATATCACACAAAATGGAAAATCTTTTAATTTTTGTTTCATTAAGTAGTAGAGAAAAATTAGTCCTAGACTAACAGTTTCATATAACAAAGCTGAAGAGCAAGCCTCAGAAAGATTTATCTCTCTGGGACTTCCTTGGTGGTCCAGTGCTTAAGACTCTGCTTTGCCATTTAGGGAATGTGGGTTCATTCCCTGGTCAGGGAAATAAGCCTATGCAACTATGCAATGTCTGCAACTAGAAAGTCTGCACACCACAACAAAGATGCGCATGCTGCAAGTAAGACCTGAGTCAGCCAAATAAATAAATAAATGTTTTTTAAAGATTTAACTATTTATAAATAGTTTAACTGCATTTCCAGACCAAAACTAAAAAATACAGGAATATCCAGCACCTAGACATGATCGAGTGATTAAGCACAGCACAGTGCTTAGGAAAGGTTATAGATTGAAGAATTTCAAGTATTTTAATTGAACCTAGTAGGAAAACTGATATTATCTCAGATAAAAAGCTGAAATGCATTGAAAAATTTCCTGAACTGGGAACCAGACATACTGTATTTGAATACCAACTCTTCCACTGAGCACTCAGACAAGTCACTTAGCATTTTCTAGCCTCCATTTTCTCATGGAAGAAGGGAGAGAACTATATTCCAACTTTATTGCAGGAATTAAATAAGATAATATATGTAAAGTACTTAGCATAACACTAGGCACAGGATTGGAGAAGGAAATGGCAACCCACTCCAATGTTCTTGCCTGGAGAATCCCAGGGACGGGGGAGCCTGGTGGGCTGCTGTCTATGGGATCACACAGAGTCGGACACGACTGAAGTGACTTAGCAGCAGCAGCAGAAATTTAAAGTTCACAATGTCTAGCACTTACCTCAAAAATTACAAGAAAATGCAAGGAAACAGGAAAATACAAACCATAATGAAGACAACAATCAATCAATAAAATCAGACTCAGAAAAACCACAGATTATATAAGTAGAGGACAGGGATATTAAAACAGATACTATTCTATATGTTCAAGAAGACAGAGGAAATATTGAGCATGTTTAGTCAAGATATGAAAGATTTAAAAGACCCACATTAAAATCCTAGATGCAGACTACAATGTCTGAGGTGAAAAATATATTGCAGCAGATGATGGAGAAAGCAATGGCACCCCACTCCAGTACTCTTGCCTGGAAAATCCCATGGGCGGAGGAGCCTGGTAGGCTGCCGTCCATGGCGTTGCTAAGAGTCGGACATGACTGAGCAACTTCACTTTAACTTTCATGCATTGGAGAAGGAAATGGCAACCTACTCCAGTAGAGAATCTCTGCCTGGAGAATCCCAGGGACAGGGGAGCCTAGTGGGCCGCCTTCTATGGGGTTGCACAGAGTCAGACATGACTGAAGTGACTTAGCAGCAGTAGCAGTAGCAGCAGCAGATGAAATATGCAAAAAGAAAACATTAGTGTAGGCAATGTTTGAAGGCAAAACAACAGAACTATCCAAAATGAAACACATGAAGGAAAAAAAAAAAACTATCAGGAAAGTTTAATAAAACTTTAAGCAACCTAATATATATGCAATTGGGGCAGAAAAAAACACTGGAATAAACAGTGACTGAAAACTTCAAATTAGATAAAAACTATAAACCCATAGATCAAAGAAACTCAATGAAACACAAATACAAGAAACATGAAATAACATGGTACCAAATAACATGCAAAGTTGCTTTAAACCAGTGATATAAAATGACTGACTGATCAACCTATCCCACAACTTTCCTTTTGGACCAAAACTGACTGAACAATAGACATGGTATTCCTGGAACTTCGACAAAATATGAAGTTTAGGGTCTGCTCCATTCCAGACTCTTTACGGGAATCAGGTCAGCCCTAAAACATGAGATCCAGCCTCAGACAATACCAGCTGTCTCCAGCTCTCATTCAGATGGTCTGTCATTTACTGTCCAGAATTGTCCTATTTATGTTCTTTGCCTTCCTGGATTGACATCCCCTTGAATTTTAAACTATGTACATGTTATTTGTAATTGCACAATCCATTTGGAAAGGATTTCCTATTTCTGGCTCTCAGCACTCTGTTCAGACCTGACTTGGAAATGTCCCCTACTCCAGTCTTCAGGAGCTAAACCAGACAGGCCATGACCATTTTTACCAGTTTTCCTATGAAAAGTTTCTAGGAAATTTTTAAGAGAATAGGTCTTAAAAGTTCTTATAGCAAAGAAAAAAAAAGTATTTAACTGTGAGCTGATGGATGTTAACTAAATTTATTGTAATACATACATATACCAAATCATAAAAGTTGATGCTGTTAAAGTGCACTCAATATGCCAGCAAATTTGGAAAACTCAGCTGAGGCCACAGGACTAGAAAAGTCAGTTTTCATTCCAATCTCTAAGAAGAGCAATGCCAACGAGTGTTCAAACTACAACACAATTGCACTCATTTCACATGCTAGCAGAGTAATGCTCAAAATTCTCCAACCTAGGCTTCAAAAGTATGTGAACCCAAAACTCCCAGATGCTCAAACTAGAATTAGAAAAGGCAGAGGAAACAGAGATCAAATTGCCAGCATCTGTTGGATCATAGAAAAGGCAAGGGAATTCCAGAAGAGAAACATCTACTTCTGCCTCACTGACTATGTTAAAAAGCCCTTGACTGTGTGGATCACAATAAACTGTGGAAAATTCTTAAAGAGTTGGGAATACCAGACCACCTTACCTGTCTCCTGAGAAATCTTTATGCAGATCAAGAAGCAATAGTGAGACCAGACATGGAACAGTAGACTAATTCAAAATTGGGAAAAGAGTATAATAAGGCTGTATATTGTCACCTTCTTTATTTAACTTATATGCAGAGTACATCATGCGAAATGTCAGGCCAGATGAATCTCAAGCTAGAATCAAGATTGCCAAGAGAAATATCAACAACTTCAGATATGCAGATGATACCATTCTAATGCCAGAAAGTGAAGAGTAACTAAAGAGCCTTTTGATGAAGATGAAAAAGGAGAGTGAAAAAATTTGCTTAAAACTCAATATAAATATATATATATATATATAAGATCGTGTCATCCAGTCCCATCACTTCATAGCAAATAGATGGGGGGAAAGTGGAAGCAGTGACAGATTTTATTTTCTTGAGCTCCAAAATTATTGTGGATGGTGACTGCAACCATGAAATTAAAAGATGCTTGCTCCTTGGAAGAAAAGCTATGACAAACCTAGATAGCATATTAGAAAGCCATTGCTTTACTGACAAAGGTCTGTCTAGACAAAGCTATGGTTTTTCCAGTAGTCATGTACGGATATGAGAGTTGGATCATAAGGAAGGCTGATGCTTTCAAATCGTGGTGCTAGAGAAAACTCTTGAGAGCCCCTTGGACTGCAAGGAGATCAAACCAGTCAATCCTAAATGAATGCTGAATATTCACTGGAAGAACAGATGCTGAAGCTGAAGCTCCAATATTTTGGCCACCTGATGCAATGAACCAGCTCACTGGAAAAGCTCCTGATGCTGGGAAAGATTGAGGGCAAAAGGAGAAGGGGACAGCAGAGGATGAGATGATTAGATAGCATCACCCACTCAATGGACATGAATTTGAGCAAACTCCAGAAGATAGGGGAGTTTGGTGTGCTGCAATCATGTGGTCCAAAGAGTTGGACATGACTTAGTGACTGAACAGCAGCAACAAAAATGGAATAAGGTAAATTATAAATTGAGTATAAGCATTGTGCTGAGGGCTTGAAGAAATGGGGCTTGTTATATTTGTGGCAGGAGCTAGCTTTCAGTAAGTAAGACGAAATGAAAAGGAGTGTGGGACACCAGAGAAAACAGCCTGGGGCTTCAAGGAGTTGCTAGATGTTGAGCTTTGAAACTCTTGTGGCACTGCAGCCAAATGGATGTGGTTCATGGCTGAGCAAACAGATATGTCTCCTGAGCAAACAGATCATGTCTCAGTGTCTCCTGTGGCCTACGGAGACCATAGGACCCTGAGCACAGACAAGGGTCACAGACCCTGAGCCTCCTGTTAATCTGTAAGACCAGGTCAGTCCCACTCTATCATTCACAACTCTCTCACACAGCCCAGGCTGCCACACAAACCCACTATATAGCTACAAAAGTAAGCCACTAGGTGATTTTAGCTTTTGTAACTCTTTGGAATCATACATTTTATTATGCTCTTCGTTAACCTTAGCAAGAATAAGCAATTGACTTTGAAGGATAGTGGAAAGGGGGAAGAAATGATGTAATATATGAGGTAAGTATGGTAAATGCTTTTATGAAGATAAAAAAGAGAAAAGATCAATATATAAATGGGGTGAAATTCTCTAGCTTGATCAAGATGAAGATTTCTGACATATTATGAAACTCTCAAAATCTGATGGTTATGTTTTTATTTCCTCACTTACTCTTTTTTTTTTTTGGCCTGTGCCAGGTCTTCGTTGCGGCATGCAGGATCTGTACTTGTGACATGCGAACACTTAGTTGCAGCATATAGGATTCTAGTTCCCTGACCAGGGGTGAAACCTGGATCCCCTACACTGGGAACATGGAGTCAGCCACTGAACCACGAGGGAAGTCCCCTCACTTACTTTTATTTCTTCCCCCTTTAAAGGATATATTTTAAGTGGTTAGGAAAAAAGAGAAATTTATAGTCTTCATAAAAACTGATTTTAAACAATTTAAGTAAAACTACTTTAAATATGTTCAGTTCAATTCAGCAAATATTGAGGGTTTCCTTTTCACAAAGTACTGTAAAAGAAGTGTAATTGTGTATAAATAGTTTAAATGAGGATTTATACTCATTATAAGAATTGTGATAAAGTCTGTTAAAAAACAGAATTAATGAATGGATTTTTTTTTTAAAGAAGACATACAAATAGCCAACAGGTACATGAAAAGATTGACAGATGAATGAAGTGTGGTATATATATATATATATATATATATAATGAAACATTATTCAGTTACAAAAAAGAAAAATCTTGTCATTTGTGACAACAGAAATGAACCTTGAGAGAGAGCGTTTTATGCTAAGTGAAACAAGTCAGACAGAGAAACAAAAATATCATATGTGCAGTCTCACTTATATCTGCAATTCAAAAAGACCAAAAAAAGAAAAAAAAGGCAGCCAACCTCACAGATAACAGAGTACAGATCTGTGGGTGCCGAGGTATAGGGTGGAGGATGGGTGAAATGGGTGATGGAAGTCAAAAGGACAAACTTCCAGTTATAAAACAGATAAGTCATGGGGATGTAATATACAGCATGGAGACTATAGCTGCTAACACTGTGTTGTATGTTTGAAAGTTTACCAGAGTGTAAATCTTAAATGTTCTTTCTCATCATAAGAAAAAATTTCTGTGTCTATGTATGATGATGGGTATGAACTAAAGATTGTGGATCATTTCACAATAAATACAAAAATCAAATCATTGTGTTACACACCTGAAACTAACGTAATATGTTAATGGTGCTTCAATTTTAAAAAACTTGAATTAAGTCCAAATCAAACATTTGTTGAACTTTTATCTTGTGTAAAGCACTGTGTAGGAGTTAAAAGAATAAATAAGGCAAGTTTTTCAAGGATTTATAACCTGCTAGAGAATAAAGCAAGTATAAAAATATCTGAGTTACAAGATAAGGCAAGATATATTTTTACTACGAGGGTACAAAGTTCTGTGCAATTTTCAGGAGTGAAAGATCACTGTCAGGAATCAATCTCACTGACTCAAACTGCAGAATCAGTACCAAATATAAGGAAACATTTATTTACAAGCCATGAATGAAGGAATTAATACCTTGAGTTTAATCCTTGTGTGGCTAAAAATATGAATTCTGATGTTTCCTTGTTGGAACTTACTTAGCATCTACAGATACAGTTTTAGTTTTAAATTATGTTTCACTATAAAGCCTCGTCTAAATATAAAATCTAATTTTAAGCTTTTATATCTGTAGTAAACCTTCATGCTCTTGGATTATGTTACTATCACATGGGATTCCTGGGTCCAGGTGATACCACTGCCTGTGAACCTGATTCTTCCTCAGTAAGATGATTCCATCTGTGCTGATATAGGGACTCTTTATTTTTAGGACAGTTATTGCTATGGTTACTGTGAACCATAGTATTGAAGAGTTGCCCTTCAGAACTATGTCTCTGAACAGCTAGTATTTCCCACAGAAATTTTGTAGCAAGAGAATAAATGAAATGAAATATATCATACATTTAACACAAGAAAAGCTATAATCACAAAACATGCACTTAATTGTCAAGGGACTCTTTATTTTTAGGACAGTTATTGCTATGGTTACTGTGAACCATAGTATTGAAGAGTTGCCCTTCAGAACTATGTCTCTGAACAGCTAGTATTTCCCACAGAAATTTTGTAGCAAGAGAATAAATGAAATGAAATATATCATACATTTAACACAAGAAAAGCTATAATCACAAAACATGCACTTAATTGTCATCATTTAAATATATAATGCAAAGATTTTTTAAAAATCTCTTCGCTCTTCTACAATAGCATAAAAAACTTTGACCAACATATTTAAAATAAGTACATTTACAAAGATATTTGATTAATTATCAAATCAGCAGGAAAATGCAAGTTAAATGCTGTTTTATCCAAATTCGGTTTGAGAACTGAGTAATTAAAGTAGGTGAAACATTTGCAGAAGGTATTAAATGTTTTATTTATAATGAGATTTAACTAATAAATTACAGATACTGTAATTAGTAAGAATCCAAATGCAAAATATTTCTTTCAAGCCATATTGCTTTGCAGAGCACTGTTTGAAACATGATTAAGAATTACTCTTTCAGTTTTAAAACAAAAATTGAATATAAGACTCTTCCAAATGACACAAAATCTTCAGATTTACATCTTTTTTTTTTTCCT
>SJYX01012088.1:38684-55544 GCA_006410675.1 Oreotragus oreotragus
TTCTAAAACCAGCTTGAACATCTGGAAGTTCACAGTTCACATATTGCTGAAGCCTGGCTTGCAGAATTTTGAGCATTACTTCACTAGTGTGTGAGGTGAGTGCAATTGTGCAGTAGTTTGAGCATTCTTTGGCATTGCCCTTCTTTGGAATTGGAATGAAAACTGACCTTTTCCAGTCCTTTGGCCACTGCTGTTTTTCCAAATTTGCTGGCATACTGAGTGTAGCACTTTCACAGCATCGTATTTCAGGATTTGAAACGGTTCAACTGGAACTCCATCACCTCCACTAGCTTTGTTCGTAGTGATGCTTCCTAAGGCCCACTTGACCTCACATTCCAGGATGTCTGGATCTAGGGGAATGATCATACCATTGTGATTATCTGGGTTGTGAAGATCTTTTTTGTATAGTTCTTCTGTGTATTCTTGCCACCTCTTCTTAATATCTTCTGCTTCTGTTAGGTCCCTGCCATTTCTGTCCTTTATTTAGCCCATCTTTGCATGAAATGTTCCCTCGGTATCTCTCATTTTTTTTGAAGGATCTCTAGTCTTTCCCATTCTATTGTTTTCCTCTATTTATTTGCATTGATCACTGAGGAAGGCTTTCTTATCTCTCCTTGCTATTCTTCAGAACTCTGCATTCAAATGGGTATATCTTTCCTTTTCTCCTTTGCTTTTCACCTCCCTTCTTTTCACAGTTATTTGTAAGGCCTCCTCAAACAGCTATTTTGCTTTTTTGTATTTCTTTTTCTTGGGGATGGTCTTGGTTCCTGTCTCCTGTACAATGTCATGAACTTCTGTCCATAGTTCATCAGGCACTCTGTCTATCAGATCTAGTCCCTTAAATATATTTCTCACTTCCACTTTATAGTAATAAGGGATTTGATTTAGGTCATACCTGAATGGTCTAGTGGTTTTCTCCACTTTTTCAATTTGTCTGAATTTGGCAATAAGGAGTTCATGATCTGAGCCATAGTCAGCTCCTGGTCTTGTTTTTGCTGACTGTATAGAGCTTCTCCATCTCTGGCTGCAAAGAATATAATCAATCTGATTTCAGTGTCGACCATCTGGTGATGTCCATGTGTAGAGTCTTCTCTTGTGTTGTTGGAAGAGGGTGTTTGTATGACCAGTGTCTTCTCTTGGCAGAACTCTGTTAGCCTTTTCCCTGCTTCATTTTGTACTCTAAGGCCAAATTTGCCTGTTACTCCAGGTGTTTCTTGATTTCTTACTTTGGCATTCCAGTCTGCTATAATAAAAAGGACATCTTTTGGGGGTGTTAGTTCTAGAAGGTCTTGTATGTCTTCATATAACTGTTCAGCTTCAGCATTACTGGTAGTACAATATCACTTGTACTACTGTGATATTGAATGGTTTGCCTTAGAAACGAACAGAGATCCTTCTGTTGTTTTTGAGACTGCATCCAAGTACTGCATTTCAGACTCTTTTGTTGACTATGATGGCTACTCCATTTCTTCTAAGGGATTCCTGCCCACAGTAGTGGATATAATGGTCATCTGAGTTAAATTCACCCACTCCAGTCCATCTTATTTTGCTGATTCCTAGAATGTTGACGTTCACTCTTGTCATCTCCTGTTTGACCACTTCTAATTTGCCTTGATGAAGTTCTGTACATATTTAAATTTTCATGTCATCTTAATGAACTGACTTCTAGTATCATAAAACCCCTTTTAATAATATCTGTTTTCTAATATTAGATAGCCACTTCAATGTTCTTTCCACTACAACTGAACTCATTAGCGTTTGCACAGAATATCTTTTTCCATTCTTTTACTTTTACTCTATGTCTTTAAAGGGGTTTTCACATACACAGCTTAGAGTTGGGTCTTGCTTCTTTCCCAAGATGCCAATCTATCTTGTAATTGGAATGTTTTAGTTTAACTTTTAGACCATTTATATTTGGTATATTTACTAATATGATTAAGCTTAAATCTAACATTCTGCTATTTCTATTTGTCCCACTGCTCTTTGTTCCCTGTTAAATGCATTCCTTATCCTCTTTTGCAGTCTTTTTTATAACTCCATTTTAGCACCTTCCACTTACCATTGACACCTTATTAGGAGTTCACCTGTTTCATTTATTTATTGATTTCCCAATTTTGTACTTATAAACAAGAAATTTACAAAAAAAAAAAACACCCTGGAGTTTTATATTAGCTTTATTTTTCAAGCAGAATTATTACCCATCTTCAAGCTGAGTTTTAAGTCTCAACTTTAATTGGAGATTTAATTAAAATTTAGAAATTCAATGATATGGGGAGAATGTCTATTGTTAGAAAATACAGGAAAAAATGTCAAACTTCTCACTATGTGGGAACAATTAGAACTAAAGAAAGAGTAGAAAGTATCATAAGAAAAACTAACATGATTGATGCACATGTTATCATAAACAAGGCAGTCAAGTATTTTATAATATAAGCTAGGTCCCTCTAAACTACCTACAGAGGATGGTAAAAGCAGCAAAGTCAACTCTTAAAAATCTGGGGACTTCTTTCTGCCCATGGATGCCACGGAGAAAGCATTGTTGGAAGTCTCTGCTCGAGAAAGCATTGTTGGAAGTCTCCGCTCCCCTACCCTGCCCTGCCGTCATGTCTAAGTCAGAGTCTTCCAAAGCGCCCGAACAGCTGCAGAAGCTCTTCATCAGAGGATTGAGCTTTGAAACAATCGATGAGAGTCTGAGCAGCCATTTTGAGTAATGGGGAAGGCTCACAGACTTGTGGTAATGAGGGATAAAAACGCCAAGCGCTCCAGAGGCTTCAGGTTTGTCAAATACGCCATGGTGGAGGAGGTGGATGCAGCCATGAATGCAACGCCACACAAAGTGGATGAAAGAGCTGTGGAACCAAAGAGGGCTGTCTCAAGAGGAGACTCTCAAAGACCTTGTGCCCACTTAACTGAAAAAGGTTTTTGTTGGTGGCATTAAACAAGGCACTGAAGAACATCACCTGAGAAATAATTTTGAACAGTATGGGAAAACTGACGTGACTGAAATCATGACTGACCGAGACAGTGACAAAAAGAGAGGCTTTGCTTTTGTAACTTTTGATGACCATGACTCCGTAGACAAGATTGGCATTCAGAAATACCACACTGTGAATGGTCACAACTGTGAAGTGAGAAAAGCCCTGTCTAAGCAAGAGATGGCTAGTGCTTCATCCAGCCAGAGAGGTCTAAGTGGTTCTGGAAACGTGGTGGTCATGGAGGTGATTTCTGCGGGAATAACAACTTTGGTTGTAGAGGAAACGCCAGTGGTCGAGGTGGCTTTTCTGACTGCCATAATGGTGGCGGATATGTTGGCAGTGGGGATGGTTATAATGGATTTGGTAATGATGGTGGTTGTGAAGGAGGCGGCCCTGGTTACCCTGGAGGAAGCACAGAGGCTATGGAAGTGGTGCACAGAGTTATGGAAACCAGGGCAGTGGCTACGGTGGGAGTGGAAACTATGACAGCTGTAACAAATTGTGGAGGTGGAGGTGGCTTTGGTGGTGGTAGTGGAAGCAATTTTGGAGGTGGTGGAAGCTATAATGATTTTGGCAATTACAATGATCAATCTTAAAATTTTGGACCCATGAAAGGAGGAAACTTGAGAGCAGAAGTTCTGGCCCCTATGGCGGTGGAGGCCAATACTTTGTCAAACCATGAAACCAAGGCGGCTGTGGTGGTTCCAGCAGTGGCAGTAGCTATGGCAGTGGCAACGGCGGTGGCAGGTTTTAATTACTGACAGAAAACAAAGCTTAGCAGGAGAGCAGAGCCAGGGAAGTAACAGGGAAGCTACAGGCTACCACAGGTTTGTGAATTCAGCCAAGCACAGTGGCGGCAGGGCCTAGCTGCTACAAAGAAAACGTTTTAGACAATACTCATGTGGAGAAGGAAATGGCAACCCACTCGTATTCTTGCCTGGAGAATCCCAGGGATGGGGGAGCCTGGTGGGCTGCCGTCGGTGGGGTCGCACAGAGTTGGACACGACTGAAGTGACTTGGCAGCAGCAGCAGCATGTATATGGGTGGAGAAGGCAATGGCACCCCAGTCCAGTACTCTTCCCTGGAAAATCCCATGGATGGAGGAGCCTGATAGGTTGCAGTCCATGGGGTCGCGAAGAGTCGGACACGACTGAGAGACTTCACTTTGTCTTTTCACTTTCATGCATTGGAGAAGGAAATGGCAACCCACACCAGTGTTCTTGTTTAGAGAATCCCAGGGATGGGGGAGCCTGGTAGGCTGCCATCTATGGGGTCACACAGGGTTGGGNAAAGACCTTGTGCCCACTTAACTGAAAAAGGTTTTTGTTGGTGGCATTAAACAAGGCACTGAAGAACATCACCTGAGAAATAATTTTGAACAGTATGGGAAAATTGACGTGACTGAAATCATGACTGACCGAGACAGTGGCAAAAAGAGAGGCTTTGCTTTTGTAACTTTTGATGACCATGACTCCGTAGACAAGATTGGCATTCAGAAATACCACACTGTGAATGGCCACAACTGTGAAGTGAGAAAAGCCCTGTCTAAGCAAGAGATGGCTAGTGCTTCATCCAGCCAGAGAGGTCTAAGTGGTTCTGGAAACGTGGTGGTCATGGAGGTGATTTCTGCGGGAATAACAACTTTGGTTGTAGAGGAAACGCCAGTGGTCGAGGTGGCTTTTCTGACTGCCATAATGGTGGCGGATATGTTGGCAGTGGGGATGGTTATAATGGATTTGGTAATGATGGTGGTTGTGAAGGAGGCGGCCCTGGTTACCCTGGAGGAAGCACAGAGGCTATGGAAGTGGTGCACAGAGTTATGGAAACCAGGGCAGTGGCTACGGTGGGAGTGGAAACTATGACAGCTGTAACAAATTGTGGAGGTGGAGGTGGCTTTGGTGGTGGTAGTGGAAGCAATTTTGGAGGTGGTGGAAGCTACAATGATTTTGGCAATTACAATGATCAATCTTAAAATTTTGGACCCATGAAAGGAGGAAACTTGAGAGCAGAAGTTCTGGCCTCTATGGCGGTGGAGGCCAATACTTTGTCAAACCATGAAACCAAGGCGGCTGTGGTGGTTCCAGCAGTGGCAGTAGCTATGGCAGTGGCAACGGCGGTGGCAGGTTTTAATTACTGACAGAAAACAAAGCTTAGCAGGAGAGCAGAGCCAGGGAAGTAACAGGGAAGCTACAGGCTACCACAGGTTTGTGAATTCAGCCAAGCACAGTGGCGGCAGGGCCTAGCTGCTACAAAGAAAACGTTTTAGACAATACTCATGTGGAGAAGGAAATGGCAACCCACTCGTATTCTTGCCTGGAGAATCCCAGGGATGGGGGAGCCTGGTGGGCTGCCGTCGGTGGGGTCGCAGAGTCGGACACGACTGAAGTGACTTGGCAGCAGCAGCAGCATGTATATGGGTGGAGAAGGCAATGGCACCCCAGTCCAGTACTCTTCCCTGGAAAATCCCATGGATGGAGGAGCCTGATAGGTTGCAGTCCATGGGGTCGCGAAGAGTCGGACACGACTGAGAGACTTCACTTTGACTTTTCACTTTCATGCATTGGAGAAGGAAATGGCAACCCACACCAGTGTTCTTGTTTAGAGAATCCCAGGGATGGGGGAGCCTGGTAGGCTGCCATCTATGGGGTCACACAGGGTTGGGCATGACTGAAGCGACTTAGCAGCAGCATGTGTATGGGCAAAAAACTTGCACTGTACTTGTGACTAATTGTGTAACAGGTTATTTTAGTTTCTGTTCTGTGGAAAGTGTAAAGCATTCCAACAAAGGGTTTTAATGTAGATTTTTTGCACCCATGCTGTTGATTGCTAAATGTAATAGTCAGATTATGATGCTGAATAAATGTCTTCTTTTAAAAAAGAAAAAAATCTGGGGACTTCCTTGGTGGTCCAGTGGTTAAAACTCCATGCTTCCATGGCAAGGGACATGGGTTCAATCCCTGGTTGGGAAACTAAGATCCCACATTAAAAAAAAAAAGAGTACACCTATGTTCATAGCAGTATTATTCATAATAGCTAAAATGTGGCAGCAACTCAAGTGTCCATCAGCAACCCAAGTGTTCATCGATTAATGAATGGATAAGCAAAATGTGGTATTATATAAAACAGAATTATTATTCAGCCTTAAAAAGAAATTCTGACATATGTAACATAGATGAACTTTGAGGACATTATGCAAAATAAAATAAGCCAGTCATAAAAAGACAAATTCTGCATGTTTCTACATAGAGTAGTCAAAAATCACAGAGAAAGAAAGTAGAATGATGGTTGCCAGAGGCTGAGGGGAGGATAAGGATTGTTAATTGGCAGAGATTTTCAATTTTAAAAGATGAAAAGAGTTATAGAGATGGACGGTGGTAATGGTAGCACAATATTATGAATGTATTTAATGTCACTGACTGTTCACTTAAAAAGAACAAGATGGCAAATTTTATCACAATTTTAAAAAATTTAAAAAAAGAAACCTATTAGAACATATCCATTTGTTCAAATATATGCTGGCTGTCAGCTATCTGCAGAATGTACTGCTGCCAGTACTCAACCTATCATGTATTCTCCAAGCCAAATCTGATATGGCTCGACACACTTTTTTTAAGAATGAAAAAGCAGACTGGTACATGTTTTCTGATTTTATTAAATCTTACTAGTATTCCTTCAGGAATAAACACACAGGTGAGTAGGCTACAGTGAAGAAATCTTTTTATAAGAAAGTTAAGACATTAAAAGAAATTTCCAGGTATTATCTTCAGTGATGTTTCTTATCTTTTTTCTGGGACTCCAGGTAATATTCAGCCCCTACAGCTACCACAAATGCAGCAAATCCCCACTTGAATCCTTTTAATAATGCTCCAACAAAGGAAACATTATTTGCAAAGCCACCCATGTATCTCCAAGCTTCATTGCTAAAGGGGAAAAAAAAGGGGGGAAAATTATAATCACATATGACTTATTCATTAAGTAAAATAAATTTGATTTTCATCTTTCTAACAGACTTAAATGCTACCTTATATAAGATAATTTAAGTGGATCACAATAGGAATTGTTCTGTGGTATAAGATAAGTAGCTCTATATGCTCACATTTCATATATGAAATACAAGAAAAAGCACTTGATGGTTTCATATTTCACAGTCATAACACTCAGAATGTTAACAGAATTCTCAAATGCAAGACTCACCTTGGCCTATCCATCACAGGTCAGTTGTGTAGCTTTGCCCATGCTAGTCATTATAGCTTCATGGAAAGAGGAAGTTAAAAGACTTAGGTATTAATCTTAGCTCTGCTACTTTAGGAGACACACCCTTTAGGCTCAATAAATTACTTAATCTGTCAGGGCCTGTTTCTTCTACTCAGTAATGATTACTATCAACCTTATAGTGTTATTATAAATATTAAACAGAATAATATATGATGTATTTTGGCACAAAAAGTACTACTAGATAATACTATTACTATTCAATGAATCATTGCTTTCCCCTATCATATAAGTCTGACTTTAGAAGATGAATTTCTTGCTCTGGCAATACTTCTTTTGAGTATCCAGAACACAGAAAGAAACAAATCAGAAAGCTCTGCTGAGAAAAAGGGTTCTATCGCAGGTAAGGATAAATCATCCTACTTAATGATGCAAGACTGTATGCTTTCCCCAGTTAGGAACAAAACTAGGATGTTCACATATACCACTTCTATTCAATATTATATTAGCAATGTTAGACAGTGAAATAACTCAAGAAAAAAAATTGAAAGAAAAGTGTGGTCTTTGTAGATGAAATCATTTTCTATGAAGTAAATTCTAAGAAATCTCTGAGAAACATCTGCTAGAACTAAAAATTCAATTTAGCAAGGTAACAAGATAAAGTCAATATATAAAAAGCAATTATATTTTTATATACCAGCAATGAACCTGGAAACAGAAGTTCAAAAATACTATTTATAATAGCATAAAAATATGGAATAATTCAGGATAAACTTAACAAAATATGTACAAGACTGTATAAAAACTGCTAAGAAAATTAAAGGGTATCTAAATTGTCCACAGACTAGACGATTCAATATTGTTAAGACATAAATCATCCTCAATCAAGCTGAAAGATGCAAGGCGATCCCAGTTAAAATCCAAGCAGGCTTTTTGCAGAAACTGAAAAGCTCATTCTAAAATGTAAATATAAATACAATGAACCTAGAATAGCTACCATAACCTTTTTTAAAAAATCAGACATCTCATTTATACTATCTGATCTGAAGATGGTGTCATATTGACAAAAGTTAGACATACTGATCAAGGTAACAAAAAGAATCCAGAAATAGTCCACACAGATATTGTCAATAGATTTTTGACAATGATGTCAAGGTTAACTAATGGGGAAAGACAGTCTTTTAATATACAGTGCTAGAACTGGATGTTTATGTGCAAAAACTTTAACCTTCACCCTTACCTCATATGACATTAAAAATTAAGTCAAAATGGATCATATACCTAAATGGAAGAAAGAACACTATAAAAGCTTCCAGAAGAAAGATTAGGAAAATCTTAGGATGAAAAAAGCATAAACCATAAAAGAAAAAAATGCTAAATTGGGACTTCATCAATATTTAAAACTGTCTTAAAGACATTATTAAGAAAATGAAAAGTTAAGTCATACTCTGGGAAAAAATCCGCAAAACTTTTATCTGATAAAGGGCTTGGGGACTTCCCCGGTGGCCCAGTGGTTAAGGCTCTGTGCTTCAACACAGAAGGCCTGGGTTTGATCCCTGGTTGGAAAACTACAATTCCCACATTCTTCAGTGGGACCAAAAATAAATAAATAAAATCATTTAAAACAACATACATATACTCTTATAATTCAATAAAAGAAAAACATTCTGATAAATAAAATGGGAAAAAGATCTGAATAGACACTGCTCCAAAGAAAATATACAAATGGAAAATAAGCATATGAAAAGATTCTCATGATCTTAATTCTTCATGGAAATGCAAATTAAAACCAAAGAGATGTTACTATCACATTCACTAGAATGGTTAAAATTAAAAGGCTGATAATACCAAGTATTTTTCTGTGGCCACACCATAGGGCATGCTGGACCTTAGTTCCCTAGCCAGGGATTGAACCCACACCACCTCCAATGGAAGCACAGAAGCAGAAGCATGGAGTCTTAACCACTGGATGGCCAGGAAAGACTCAATACCAAGTATTAATGAGGACACTGAACAATTAAAATTCTCATGCATTGCTGGTTGAGAATGCAAAATGGTACAACCATTTTGTAAAACAGTTTGGCAGTTTTTCATTTAAAAAACAAAACAAAACAAAAAAACACTTTTCAAATGATTCAGAAATCCCACTGTTAGGTATTTATCCAAGAGAAATAAAAGCTTATGCTCACATAGATTTGTACTTGAATGTTTAAAGCAACTTTACTCATAATAGCCCAAAACTGATAACCCAGACGGTACTGGTAAACAGTAAACAAAATGACGTATATGCATACAGTGTAGTAGTACTCAGCAATAAAAAAGGAAGAAACTATGCTATAAGTTAACAATGTACCTAAGTCTCAAAAGCATTATGCTAAGTAAAAGTGGCCAGAACAAAAGGTTATAGATTGCATAATTCCAATTGCATGAAATTCTGGAAGAAGCAGATCAAGGGCTGCCAGGATCCAGCGGCAGGATAGCACTGAGTACAAAGGATCATGAGGGAGCTTTCTGGTATGCTAGAAGTATTGTGTACCACGACTGTGGTGGTGGTCACATAACTGTACATATCTGTCAAAACTCACGGAATGATACATTTAATAATGGGGTCAACTTTACTGTAAGTGATATTTTAATAAAGCTGATCTTAAAACTTAAATGTAAAAAGACATTTTCACTGATTTTTTTTTTTTAAGAATATATTGAAAAGAAACATAGATATTCTTTCTCTAGGATAAATTCTATCTAAATTATTTGATTGTTCTTACCGGCCCCATGGATCCCTTAGTCCTCGTGCAGCCAGTTTCTCTTGGACAGTTTCTAATGGTGTCCCTTCTATCTTCCATTGTTTATAATCTGGAAGTTCCATTTTACTAGGACCGTGTTCATGTCCATGTCCATGTCCATGGGCCATGTCTATAGAAAAAATTAATTTAAGGGAGAAATACATACATTACAGGTATCAGGTACCCAAGTTCACTATTTTTTAAAAGGCAAAACATTTAAAGTGACTTTTAAAAAAGACAGCCAATATTTGAAAACTCCAAGTTAAGAAATTTTATTAAAGCGTCTTATTACACAACTAGTAAATGTTCACTGTTTGGAAATATACATACACAAGATATAAAAAGAGCCCATCACTAAAAGAAAACATTTACTATTTGGTTTCTTTCTTAATTATAATAATAGCAAACATTTACCATGCCCTATGTGCCAGGTGCACTACGTTAAAGCGATCTAAGTGTCGACTCTGTTACAGTCTTCCTAAAACAACTCTTTGAACTTAGATTACTATTATTATCTTCATTTTATAGATGAAGCCAAAGAGGCTCCAAGAAGCTAAGTACCTTTCTGAAGGTAACAAAAACAGTCAATGGTATGGCTGGGTTTTGAACCTTAAAGCTTCATCTCAGAGCCCTCACTAACTCTACTGCATGAATATGAATAATAAAATATTGTACATACTGTTTCGTTACTTGCTTTTTTCAGACAATTTTTTAAGACTGCAGTATTACTGTGGTTAATATATACAGATCACATGAACTTTTTCTGTGAAGAGCCACACAGTAAATATTTTAGGCTTTGTTGGTTACGAGGTAAAAGCAAGGATATTAAATAGATACTTATATAACAGGAGAGAAAACAAATTTCCATAAATATCTTACTAATTCAAAATATAATAGCTGAGTATAATTTTTGTAATACAAGTCTTCTGATGAAAAAAAAACAAACGCAATTCCCTTTCAGTGGGTAACATTTTGCTTAACTGGGGCTCAAAGTTTAGTGTTCCTTAGTATCAAATTGATTGAAAATGTTCATCTGTAAAAATTCTTCTTAGCTCACTGGCCACATAAAAACAGGCAATGGGCTGAGTTTGGCCAGCAGGCTGTAGTTTGCTGACTACTGCAGATCAACAAAGACTTTTAAAAACAATATTTATTCAAATATAGTTGACCTACATATGTTGGGTTTCCCCAGTGGCTCAGTGGTAAAGAATCCACCTGCAATGCAGGAGATGCAGGTTCAATCCCTGGGTTGGGCAGATCCCCTGGAGAAGGAAATGGCAGCCCACTCCAGTATTTTTTGTCTGGGAAATCCCAAGGACAGAGGAGTCTGGTTGCAAAGAGTCAGACATGACTTAGCGAATAAACACACACACACACACACAATGTTGTGTTAGTTTCATGTATGCAGCAAAGTGATTCAGATATATACATACATAAATATAAGTATTCTCTTTTTCATATTCTCTTCCATTAACAGAGTCCTTAAGTCGCTTGGTCAGTTGTGTCCGACTCTTTGTGACCCAATGGACTGTAGCCTAACCAGGTTCCTCTGTCCATGGGATTTTCCAGGCAAGAATACTAGAGTGGGTTATTGCGCCCAATGGTTACACAAAGATCTCAGTTTTCTAGTGTTATTTTTAAAAACAATACAGAAATAAACTCGAGCTCAGTCCCCAGCTATATTGTTATGAATTTCAAATTATGAAGGTAAAAACTAATAATGCTCTACTGTAATTTGTGTAAGATTAGCAGTAGCAATTCTATAATCACTGCTTTCCAGAAATAAAACCAAACCAAATAATTATTACCGTTTTGTCTGCATTTATAACTATAAACAAATCAAATAATAAGGCAGGATTCCTACACTGCATTTTAGAAGACAGAGGTAATTATTAGATAGTGTATACTAAAGACATATTATGTGAAGCACTCATTTCATTAAACAATAGTTCCCAGAATATGGAGGACAAAATCAGCCAACACTTAATATTTTTATTTATAGACATTAAATTGGTTTAAAACATTATTTAAATTAAATTTACTTAAAACATTATGTTGATTTCACATTTAAAGGAGAATAAAAACCAATACCCGACAAAAACAAGTTAAAACTACAACATTCACAGCCCTGAATAAAACATTTAATCCATTATTTCATTACTGTTCGGTGGATTCAATAATATAAAGGAAACAAATTATGGTTTCAGATTTCAGTCTGACTTTTGATATTCAATACATTATCAGAAAAGAAATACTTTTAGAAGCATTTAGTTATAATGACAAAATGTTGGCTTCCTCAGATTATGTTTTCAAAAAAGTTTTTAAATTTATTTTTAATTGCAGGATAGGATAATTACAATATTGTGTTGGTTTCTACCACATATCAACATGAATCAGCCATAGGGATACATATGTCCCCTCCCTTTTACATATACATATGAGCCTCCCTCCCACCTCCCACCCGATCCCACCACTCTAGGTTGTGAAAGAGCCCTGGTTTGAGTTCCCTGAGTAAAAAAAAAAAAATTTAATAACGTTTCATTCCAAAAATCTTTGGATTACAAGGTAAACTCTTTTTTTGGAAATATCAATTCTAGAACATTAAATCTACTAAAGTATCAAGGTACTTTAGAAAAATACAAAACCAAAGGTCAATTTTTTATTAAAAAACTTGATTTTTAAAATGAAAATTGAAATATTACTATGGTATGAAGGCTATCTCAAAGTTATAACACTACCATGCTCAACATATTAATTTGGAAAATAAATCTTTGAAAACAAAGTAAGTATACATAAACATTCATTTCTCCTAAACTGATTTCCTCTAATAAATTCAATGTATTTTCTCTTCTATCTAATTAAAATACTTCAGAAATAGTCCCTTCACTCGGGGAAGGCAATGGCACCCCACCCCAGTACTCTTGCCTGGAAAATCCAATGGATGGAGTAGCCTGGTGGGCTGCAGTCCATGGGGTCGTTAACAGTCGGACAGACTGAGCGACTTCACTTTCACTTTTCTCTTTCATACATTGGAGAAGGAAATGGCAACCCACTCCAGTATTCTTGCCTGGAGAATCCCAGGGACGGGGGAGCCTGGTGGGCTGCCATCTATGGGGTCACACAGAGTTGGACACGACTGAAGTGACTTAGCAGCAGCTTAGCAGCAGCATAGGGATTTACTAAATATTTCAACAAATTTTCAAAAAGAACAAAAAGTTGGACAATATTTTTAGGGGAGCTTCATTTACTCTTAAAAATTATTTCTACTTCACAATAGCCATAAATCAAACAATGATATCCTGATCTTGGAATTCTACTGAAATGTAGACTTTGGTGCTGTACAGATCTGGTATTAAACCCTGAGTGCACCATTAACAGCTATAAAATCCTGATCAAATCATTTTAATCTTGCTCAACTTCAGTTTCTTCATAAAACATGGGTTAGAACCAACCTTGCAAGACTATAAAAACACACTGTGATGATGTGACTTCCCCTTTCACACTCAGGTGGTGAGAATGCCATTTAACACAACCACTGTAAAGAACTTTGGTAAGACCCAGAAAAGTTAAACATCTGAATATCTTGGTGTGTGCATGCTCAGTTGTGTCGACTCTGTGCAACCCCATGGACTGTAGCCTGCCAGGCTCCTCTGTCCATGGAACTCTCCAGGCAAAAATACTGTGGCTTGTCATTTCCTCCTCCCCCAGGGGATCTTCCTTACCTAGAGATAGAATCTGCATGTCCTGCATCGGCAGGTAGATTTTTGTTTTGTTTTTTAACAACTGAGCCCCATGGGAAGTCCCTTGAACACCTTATAGCCTAACAATTCCAGTCATAGGCACTGTGTTTTTATAAACAGCACATCTGTGTGGGTAAAATAAAATGCATCAATTTGAAGACAGCATGAAGAAAATGCATTTCATTAGTAGCTTTTAATACTGAGTATATCTTAAAATGATAATATTTTCAATATATATACTGGGCTACATAAAATATACTATTAAAAATAATTTTAAGTTTCTTAACCGACACAACACTGTAAAGCAATTACCCTCCAGTTAAAAGCAAATAAATTTTAAAAATTAATTTTGTTTCTTTATACTTTTTTAATATGGCTATTAGAAAATTTTAAGTATGTGGTTTATAATTATAATCTGCATTAGACAGCATTGCTCTAGAGAAACTCCTTTATCTGTGTAAGTTTTATAAGAAACTTTCTAGTCATATTATTTATGTTTGCCCCAAACTGTAAACAACTCAAATTTACAACCATGGAAGAGTATGAATGAATTTCACAATGAGCAAGGAGTGAGTCAGAAAAAATATATATAACTTTTAATGTCATTATATAAATGAAAAAAAACCTAACAATTCATTTTTTAGGAATGCATTGTGGAAAAAATTTAAGTGAAACAAGTAAATGATTATTACAAGTTAGGACAGTGGTTACCTCCTGGTAGAGATGGAATCACAGAAACTCATTCATAGAACTTCTAAGGCAGTGCTTTTCAAAGTATTGTAATTACTGTACCCCAAAAGAGCTTTTTTAGACCTTTTTGTCCCTGTTAATCATGTTCTCACCTTACCCCTCCACATGAAATTTTAATACCCCAGTTTATGTACTATGGCTTTTTGGAGGGCCACAAACCATTGTATTGTTAATACCTAAGGGTTTTTGTGTGTTTTTTTTGCCCTCTCACCCCCACCCAACAAGAACTAATTTTTATTGACTTAAAGACAATCATCTCTGTTGAGAATGCATATCTTAAACTTTTGGAAATGGTTTATTTCCTAATCTGAAGGTTGGCGAATAGCTGGGCAAACAATGGAAACAGTGAGACTTTATTTTCTTGGGCTCCAAAATCACTGCAGATGGCGACTGCAGCCATGAAATTAAAAGATGCTTGCTCCTTGGAAGAAAAGCTATGACAAATGTAGACAGCGTATTAAAAAGCTGAGACATTACTTTGCCAACAAAGGTCCATCTGGTCAAAGCTATGGTTTTTCCAGCAGTCATGTATGGATATGAGAGTTGGACCATAAGGAAAGCTGAGCGCCAAAGAACTGATGCTTTGAACTGTGGTGTTGGAGAAGACTCTTGAGAGTCCCTTGGACTGCAAGGAGATCCAACCAGTCCATTTTGAAGATCAGTCCTGAACATTCACTGGAAGGACTGATGCTGATGCTCATACTCCAATACTTTGGCCACCTGATGCAAAGAACTGACTCCTTGGAAAAGACCCTGATGCTGGGAAAGATTGAAGGCAGGAGGAAAAGGGGACGACAGAGGATGAGATGGTTGGATGGCATCACCGACTCGATGGACATGAATCTGAGCAACGGGAGTTGGTGATGGACAGGGAAGCCTGGTGTGCTGCAGTCCATGGGGTCGCAAAGAGTCGGACACGACTGAGCGACTGAAATGAACGGGATCAATTGTTTGCTTGATTATAATTTGTTTATATGTACTTATGTTTTATATAGCCTTCTTATATGTATTAGGCTCCTCTGTCCATGGGATTTTCCAGGCAAGAATACTGGAGTGGGTTGCCATTTCCTTCTCCAACTGCTATGTATATGTTACAATAAAAATTAAAATTAGATAAAGTGACTTAAACTGTGTAAGAGGTGATTAATTTCCATTTCAGAGCTGCTCAAATAAGAACAGCAAGGAAATTAGTTCAACAAGGAAAGAACATGTAATCACTAATTTTTTTTCCCCACCTCATTCTACCTATGTCTGAAGTGAACCTGTAAGTTTGGTGAGGATCAATCTCCACTCAAGGGAGCTGGCTCCAGTACAGGAAGAGTGCAGGCATACCTTCCCTAAGAAGGAAATTAATGGGTAATGCCACTTACAATATACATAATTTCACAGTTTACCAAAGACTTGGAATTATATGTTTCAATTTCTCCTCTAAAAAATTATTACCATAGGAAAATTAGAAAATTAAAGACAAATGAACTGGTTTCACCTTTAGTGTCCCTTCCAGTCCCTGCATCTGTGTATAGGCAATTTAAAAAGAGTAATCACACTAAACATAAATGTGATGACTTTGTATCTCCTTTTCACTTTAACTCTGTGTCATAAACATTCATGCCAGAAAAAATCTAATTTAAAAGTTACTACAGGGACTTCCCTGGTGGTCCAGTGGTTTAGAATCTGCCATGGAATGCAGAGCAACTACGCCTGGTGTGCCACAACTGCTGACTGCCACAACACTGACCCCAAACACTGCAAAGAAAGGTCACGCATGACAAAACAAAGATCCCATGTGCTGCAACTAAGGCCGGACTGCAACCAGATAAATAAACATTAAATCTTCAATAAATAAATAAACAAAATTATACTATACATCCCAGGTGGCTCAGCTGTAAAGACTCTGCCTGCAATGCAGGAGAGGCGTGTTGGAGCCCTGGGTCAGGAAGACCCCCTCGGAGGAGGAAATGGCAATCCAGTCCAGTAATCTTGCCAGGAAAAATCCCACGGATAGAGAAGTCTGGTGGACTACAATTCATGGGGTCGCAAAGAGCCAGGGACAACTGAGCAACTCCCATGTGGCTCAGCGGTAAAGAATCCGCCTGCAATGCAGAAGATGCGGGTCCTGGGCCGGGAAGATCCCCTGGAGAAGGAAATGGCTACTCACTCCAGTATTCTTGTCTGGGAATTCCATGGACAGAGGAGCCTGGTAGGCAACTGTCCATGGAGTCGCAAAAGAGCCAGACACGAGTTAGAGACTAAAGAACAATAAACACAGGTTCGTGAGGCAGGCATTGTAAATATACAAACTTTGAATTCGAGGATGGTTGTGCCATCATTCGATACAAAGGTAAACCAAAAAACACGGGGTGGGGGATGTTGAGGGTGGCAGAGGAGGAAAAAAAA
>SJYX01012090.1:0-12055 GCA_006410675.1 Oreotragus oreotragus
ATTGATTCTTTTGTAGTTTAGCAGGAAAGTAGAGCAGCCCCTCCCGGAGAAGGTAATGGCACCCCACTCCAGTGTTCTTGCCTGGAGAATCCCAGGGACGGGGGAGCCTGGTGGGCTGCCGTCTATGGGGTCGCACAGGGTCGGACACGACTGAAGCAACTTAGCAGCAGCAGCAGAGCAGCCCTTCCAGAAGTCTTTCTGATGGAATCCCGGAGGGAAAAGCTCGCCACTCCAGACCCACCACCTTCACTACAGAAACACATCACGGGCCCCTCTTCCACTTGGACTATATGCACCACCCAAGTCTTTCCCCGCAATCTGACCAGGAGGAAAGCTGGAGCCTGGAGCTCCTCCACACCCCAACCTATGTCTGCAGGCACTGTCCCCTCCCACCGCCCTCCACCTCAATGCCAAGGGTACCTGTGCCAGATGTGGGCATAACACGGTCTTCCAAACCAACTATACACAGGCAGAAATCACAACAGGAGGCAGCCAGCACCATCTGCCTGGTAATCTCCTACCCAGGACTCTGCTTGGTGTCCCTTCCTCCAGGAAGCCTTCCTGAACCTGCCCCTCTCCTGGGCTCATGCCTGGAGCCCCAGAATGGAGAACAGAACTAGCACTTAGCTGGCGCCCACGGTTAACTGTTGAGTAAACAAACGAATGAGCTGTCTGCCTCTCCCACCCCGGCCATCCTCTTCCCAGCCCACCAGACACAGAAACATTCTAGCACTTACTTCATTTTTGAACTGAAGGCAAAAAAAAAAAAAAACCCAAACCCAGTTTCTTTACAGAGCAGTCCTCCCCTGACTTGTGATGGGGGACAGGAGGCAGGGGACAGTGGAAAAGGCTGCCCCTCCGGGCCTGGGATGGAGCCAGGAAAACTTGTATGCTTTCACTGTAGATGATATCGGTCTCCGGGGACTCAGGGCAGGGGCCTGGCCTGCCCCTCAGAGGGAAACTGCCCACCCACGTGGAAAGGAGGGCCAGAGAGCCCTGCTGGGGGCTGGCTTTCTGCACCCAGGGAGGGGCTGGCCAAGCTCCAGGCTGAGGTCCTGCCTAGGAGAGCCTGGAGAACCGGCAGGCTGCTGGCCACCGACGGTCAGAACCAGAAAATTCTCCATCTCACCAAAGACGGGGGAGGGGAGAAGGTGAGGTGGCCGGAATCTGGGCCACTCTGCCTGGGACACCACTCCTTCTTCCCACCAAAAAAAAAAAAAAGAGAGACCATTCCACAGGTGAACTTCCTGCAGGCAGAGAGGGGGTGGTCGGTGTTCCAGTGTCTCCCTTCCCATTCCCACAAGGACCCTCAGCCACAGCCTCCCACATGGAGGACCCCAGGGGACAGTCAAAAGTTCACGGCCAGAGGAGCCATCAGCCTGCACTCCTCGAAAGGCAGGGGAGGGCTGTGGATTTGACAACTAGAAAGCTGGATTAGAAACTCAGAGGAAGTGCCTGTGACTGGTCATAAAAGACCAGACTCCGGCTGCAAAGAGCTCACGGTTCCAACCCTTCCTTGTACAAGCGAAGCCCCAGGAACTCCAGCTCAGACTTACTAAGACCCAGGCAGCAAGACAAACTCACCTCCCTATCCCTGCCCCATTCCCCGAAAGAGCCACGTAAGGCCGCCCCCGAGGGGGGGTGCCCCTGCTCCCCCTATTTGTACCCAGGGGGACATCCATCAAACCCCTAGCCAGATAGTCCCTCAGAGGCTGCAGTAACCAGAGGACGTGTCGGGGGCAGCGGGGGGAAGCTGGTCGCCTCTCCTGCCTCCCCTCCCCCATCCCACCTGGACCCCCCTGGAGGTGTTTGAGGGCAGGGATCCGGTCTTGGGGACAGAGACACGGCAAGCTCTAAGCCATGCATGGGGAGGGCACGCTAATGTGTTTAAGGCCAGGCCCTTCGATTTTCTTAATTTTGCATCTCGGGGCAGAGATGGGTTTCCCCAGATGGCCCAGAGACTGGGAGCAGAAAAGGCTGGAGATTGCAGGGCTCAGCATTCCAGGAGGGACTGTCAGACTCAGAAATCTGAGAGAGAGGGTCAACCGAGAAAAACCACGCAACACAAAAAAGAAAGAGACAGGGTGCCCAGAATGGGAGAAAATAACTGCAAATGAAGCAACTGACAAAGGATTAATTTCCAAAACATACAAGCAACTCAGCAGCTCAATATCAGAAAAATAAAACAACCCAGTCAATAAAATGGGCAGAAGACCTGAACAGACATTTCTCCAAAGAAGACACACAGATGTCTAATAAACATGTGAAAAAATGCTCAATGTCATTACTGTTAGAGAAATGCACATCAAAATTATTAACACAATGAAGTATCACCTTATACTAGTCAGAATGGACATTATCAACAATGACCAAAAAACCTACAAACAATAAACACTGGAGAGGATGTGAAGAAAAGGGAACCCTGTTGCACTATAGATGGGAATGTAAATTGATACGGCCACTATGGAGAACAGCAAAGAGGTTTCTTTAAAAACTAGGACTAGAACTACCATCATGCAGTTCAGTCGCTCAGTTGTGTCCGACTCTTTGTGACCCCATGAACCACAGCACGCCAGGCCTCCCTGGCCATCACCAACTCCCGGAGTCCACCCAAACCCATGTCCATCGAGTCAGTGATGCCATCCAGCCATCTCATNTTCTTTAAAAACTAGGACTAGAACTACCATCATGCAGTTCAGTCGCTCAGTTGTGTCCGACTCTTTGTGACCCCATGAACCACAGCACGCCAGGCCTCCCTGGCCATCACCAACTCCCGGAGTCCACCCAAACCCATGTCCATCGAGTCAGTGATGCCATCCAGCCATCTCATCCCCTTCTCCTCCTGCCCCCAGTCCTTCCCAGTATCAGGGTCTTTTCAAATGAACTACCATATGGCCCTGCAATCCCACTACTGGGCATATACCCTTAGAAAACCACAATACTAAGAGACACATGTAACCCAATGTTCACCGCAGCACTGTTTACAATATCCAGGACACAGAAGCAACCTAGATGTCCATCGACAGGTGGATGGATAAAGAAGCTGTCTATATATTTCAGATATACAGTGGAATATTACCCAGCCATAAAAGGGATGAATTCGAGTCAGTTCTAGTGAAGTGGATGAAACTACAGCCTGTTATACAGAGTGAAATAAGTCAGGAAGAGAAAAACAAATATTGTCTATTAACATATAGATGCTTTCGAACTGTAGTGATAGAGAAGACTCTTGAGAGTCCCTTGGACTGCAAGGAGATCCAGCCAGTTCGAAGATCATGGCATCTGGTCCCATCACTTCATGGGAAATAGATGGGGAAACAGTGGACACAGTGTCAGACTTTATTTTTGAGGGCTCCAAAATCACTGCAGATGGTGACTGCAGCCATGAAATTAGAAGACGCTTACTCCTTGGAAGAAAAGTTATGACCAACCTAGATAGTGTATTCAAAGGTAGAAACATTACTTTGCCGACTAAGGTCTGTCTAGTCAAGGCTATGGTTTTTCCTGTGGTCACGTATGGATGTGAGAGTTGGACTGTGAAGAAGGCTGAGCATCACAGAACTGATGCTTTTGAACTGTGGTGTTGGAGAAGACTCTTGAGACTCTCTTGGACTTCAAGGAGGGAGATTCAACAGGTCCATTCTGAAGGAGATCAACCCTGGGATTTCTTTGGAAGGAATTATGCTAAAGCTGAAACTCCGGTACTTTGGCCACCTCATGCGAAGGGTTGACTCATTGGAAAAGACTCTGATGCTGGGAGGGATTGGGGGCAGGAGGAGAAGGGGATGACCGAGGATGAGATGGCTGGATGGCATCACTGACTCGATGGACGTGAGTCTGAGTGAACTCCGAGAGATGGTGATGAACAGGGAGGCCTGGTGTGCTGTGATTCATGGAGTCACAGTCGGACACAACTGAGCGACTGAACTGAACTGTGAGGGGATACATAATCGAGTTTTTTTTTTTTTAAGAGTTCTTTTCAATTTTATGATTCATCAGTGGTCTTGATTTTTTTCCCTTTACAAATTTTTCAGCATGGGGACATAGCATATTGAGTTCAGAATCAACTTTGATATTATTCTTTCTACTGAGTCACAGGTTGGAAAGGCACCATGGTTTGTCCTTACCCAGGAACAGATATTCGAAAAATCCTAATCAGTTTACTTGAAGGAAATGAATTCATGCTTTGAGGAATACACATAAATTAACTGCCTAAGACATGGAGAATTTTGCATCAGTCAGTATCATTTCCATCACATTTCTATTATTAGTCTTATCATGTAGAAGCAAATTGATGCGGGCATCTCAAAGAAAATTCAACAAAGAAATGGACCCAGAGAAAGAATAAAACCAATCATGAACAAAGGACATTTATCTCCATATAAGACTGTTGTGCCCTTGAAAGCTTTATTTTCCTTTTTCAGGTTGAACATATAGAGTAAGGATTTCATTTTTATGGTCAAAATTAACTTTTTTTCCCCAATAGACCAAAGTAGGGGTTATGTTTATCTGTGGGGACAGAGAAGAGGGGAGGGCGAGATAAGAACAGAGGATTAAAAGATGCAAACTACTATGTATAAAATAAATAGCAAAGCTAATAAAGTGCAGGCAAATATAGACATTATTTTATAATAAACTTGAATATATTCTATAAAGTATCAAATCTATGCTGTATAACAAAAATTAATATAAGAAGTCAACAACACTTCAGTATTCAATTAAAAATAAAACCCTTCCCTTATTTTCTTTTATCCACTTCAACTTCAGGAAAGTTTGATTTATGCTTGAGTGCATCTGCTACTTCTGGTAGTTAATTTAGTTTCAATTTAATTGCATCACACTTATTTTCTGCTTCTATTTTTAGCCTTAAGATTATCCTTAAGGATAATCTTATTTTCTATCTTTTTATTGCTCCATTTTTTTGTCAATCAATTTCATTTGAATTTATGTTTTATATTTTGCACTTTTTATAGACTAGAACAGCAGTATCAAGTGACTTGAACTAATTGGTACATTTTACATACATCAGTAAACAATTCAGTTCAGCTCAGTCGCTCAGTCATGTCCAACTCTTTGCAACAAGAATCGCACCACACCAGGCCTCCCTGTCCATCACCAACTCATGGAGTTCACTCAAACTAATGTCCATCGAATCAGTATTGCCATCCAGCCATCTCATCCTCTGCCGTTCCCTTCTCCACCTGCCCTCAATCCCTCCCAGCATCAGAGTCTTTTCTAATGAGTCAACTCTTCACATGAGGTGGCCGAAGTACTGGAGTTTCAGCATTAGCATCAGTCCCTCCAATGAACACCCAGGACTGATCTCCTTTAGAATGGACTGGTTGGATCTCCTTGCAGTCCAAGGGACTCTCAAGAGTCTTCTCTAACACCACAGTTCAAAAGCATCAATTCTTTGATGCTCAGCTTTCTTCACAGTCCAACTCTCACATCCATACATGACCACTGGAAAAACCATAGCCTTGACTAGATGGACCTTTGTTGACAAAGTAATGTCTCTGCTTTTGAATATGTTATCTAGGTTGGTCATAACTTTCCTTCCAAGAAGTAAGTGTCTTCTAATTTCATGGCTGCAGTCACCATCTGCAGTGATTTTGGAGCCCAAAAAAATAAAGTCTGACACTGTTTCCCCCTCTATTTCCCAGGAAGTGATGTGACCAGATGCCATGATCTTCGTTTTCTGAATGTTGAGCTTTAAGCCAACTTTTTCACTCTTCTCTTTCACATTCGTCAAGAAGCTTTTTAGTTTCTCTTCACTTTCTGCCATAAGGGCGATGTCATCTGCATATCTGAGGTTATTGATATTTCCCCTGGCAATCTTAATTCCAGCTTGTGTCTTCCAAGGAGTAAGTGTCTTCTAATTTCATGGCTGCAGTCTCCATCTGCAGTGATTTTGGAGCCCAAAAAAATAAAGTCTGACACTGTTTCCCCCTCTATTTCCCAGGAAGTGATGTGACCAGATGCCATGATCTTCGTTTTCTGAATGTTGAGCTTTAAGCCAACTTTTTCACTCTTCTCTTTCACATTCGTCAAGAAGCTTTTTAGTTTCTCTTCACTTTCTGCCATAAGGGCGATGTCATCTGCATATCTGAGGTTATTGATATTTCCCCTGGCAATCTTAATTCCAGCTTGTGCTTCTTCCAGCCCAACGTTTCTCATGATATGCTCTGTANAAGCCAACTTTTTCACTCTTCTCTTTCACATTCGTCAAGAAGCTTTTTAGTTTCTCTTCACTTTCTGCCATAAGGGCGATGTCATCTGCATATCTGAGGTTATTGATATTTCCCCTGGCAATCTTAATTCCAGCTTGTGCTTCTTCCAGCCCAACGTTTCTCATGACAGGCTCTGTATATAAGTTAAATAAGCAGGGTGACAATATACTTGATGTACTCCTTTTCCTATTTGGAACCAGTCTGTTGTTCCATGTCCAGTTCTAACTGTTGCTTCCTGGCGTGCATACAGATTTCTCAAGAGGCTGGTTAGGTGATCTGGTATTCCCATCTCTTTCAGAATTTTCCACAGTTGATTGTGATTCACACGGTCAAAGGCTTTGGCATCATCAATAAAGCAGAAGTAGATGTTTTTCTGGAACTCTCTTGCTTTTTCCATGATCCAGTGGATGTTAGCAATTTGATCTCTGATTCCTCTGCCTTTTGTAAAACCAGCTTGATCATCTGGAAGTTCACAGTTCATGTATTGCTAAAGCCTGGCTTGGAGAATTTTGAGCATTACTTTACTAGTGTGTGATATGAATGCAATTGTGAGGTAGCTTGAGCATTCTTCGGCATTGCCTTTATAGCAGAAGGCGAATTATTTTGAAGGGTTTTCTAGAAATATAAGTATTATATTTAACAACTAATTTTGAGATATTTTGACATGAAATCTGCATATATTTAGGGAGTAAAACTTGATATCTGATGTATATATACATTGTGTAAAGATCATCTCTATCACATTCAATAATTTAACCATCAACTCCATATAGTTCCCATTATGTGTATGTTATGATTTAATTGAAGATTTATTCTCCTAGCAAATATCAAGTATTCAATACAGTATTGTTAACTATCATCATCATGCTGTATAGTATTAGACCTCCAGAACTCATCCATCTTGCATTAATGAAACTTTTCACAATTTCCCCTTCTCCCCTTATCCAACTCTCCCCTAGAAAGCATCATTCTATTCTCTCCTTCTATGTGTTTCATTATTTTAGATTCCATATATGAGATGATTTGTCTTTCTATGTCAGGCTTACTTCACTTAGCATAATGTCCTCCAGTTTCACTCAAGTTGTCACAAATGGCAGAGTTTCTTCTTTTTATCGCTGGATAATATTCCATTACATTTATATATAATGATTTCTTTTTTTCATTTATTTTTTGACATACATATTTGTTTCCATACCTTGACCGTTATAAATAATGCTGCAGTGAATGTGAGAGTGCAGATATCTCTTTGAGATACCGATTTTATTACCTTTTAATATATATCTAGAAGTGGGATTGATGGGTCATATTATAGTTCTAGTTGTAATTTTTTGAGGAACCTCCATTGTCTTCTAAAATGGTTATACCAATTTATATTTGACAACAGTATATCAGGCAGGGTTCCTTTTTCTACACATTCTCACCAACACTTGCTTTCTTTTGTGTTTTTAATAGTAGCTATTATAACAAATATGAGCTGATATTTCACTATGGCTTTGATTTTCACTTTCCTGATTTGGTTTGATTTCCCTGGTGATTTTAAGTAGTTTTTCACATATTGTTGGCCACATGCATATCTTCTTTGAACAAATGTCTGTTCAAATGCCAAAATTTTTAATTAGATTTTTAGATTTTGTAGGAATTCCTTTTACAGTTTGAATATTAGACCTTTATGAGGTATCTGGGTTGCAAACATTTTCTCCCATACTGTAGACTGACTTTAATTTTGTTGAGTGTTTCTTTTGTTGTGAATAAACTTTTTAGATACAATCACACTGGTTTTTATTGTTGTTGTTCCTTTTGTTGCCTGGATTTGGTGACATATCCAAAAAACTATTGCTCGAGGTCAATGTTGAGAAGCTTAGCCAGTTTATTTTCTTCTAGTAGTACACAGGTTCAAGATTTATGTTTGTCTTTCATCCATTTTAAGTTGATTTTTGTATATAATGAGAGATAATGGTCTGATTTCACTTTTTCTCCATCGGATATCCAGTTTTCTCAACACTAATTATTGAAGAAACACATTACATTGCATGTTCATGGTAACCTTGTTGAAGATCAGTTCAGTTCAGTTAAGTTCAATCGCTCAATAATGTCTTACTCTTTGCGACCCCATGAATTGCAGCACGCCAGGCCTCCCTGTCCATCACGAACTCCCAGAATTCACTCAGACTCAAGTCCATCGAGTCCGTGATGCCATCCAGACATCTCATCCTCTGTCATCCCCTTCTCCTCCTGCCCTCAATCCCTCCCAGCATCAGAGTCTTTGCCAATGAGTCAACTCTTCGCATGAGGTGGCCAAAGTACTGGAGTTTTAGCTTCAGCATCATTCCCTCCAAAGAAATCCCAGGGCTGATCTCCTTCAGAATGGACTTGCAGTCCAAAGGACTCTCAAGAGTCTTCTCCAACACCACAGTTCAAAAGCATCAATTCTTCGGTGCTCAGCTTTCTTCACAGTCTAACTCTCACATCCATACATGACTACTGGAAAAACCATAGCCTTGACTAGATGGACCTTAGTCGGCAAAGTAATGTCTCTGCTTTTGAATATGCTATCTAGGTCGGTCATTACTTTTCTTCCAAGGAATAAGCGTCTTTTAATTTCGTGGCTGCAGTCACCATCTGCAGTCATTTTGGAGCCCAAAAAATTAAGTCTGACACTCTTTCCACTGTTTCCCCATCTATATCCCATGAAATGATCAGTTAGCCATAAATTTGTAGGTTATTTCTATATTCTCTGAACTGTTCCATTTATGTAAATACTGGGTTTTATGCCAGTATTACATTCTTTTGAATAATAACATAGATTTATAATATGTTTTGAAATCAGAGAATATTATTCCTCTAGCTTTAGTCTTATGAACATTTGCTTTGGTTCTTCAGGCTCTCTATGATTTCATATACACTTTAGATAGCTTTGTTCTATTTCTATAAAGAATTCTATTGAGACATTGATAGGAATTTCATTGACTCTGTAGGTCACTGTGGGTAGTATGGACATTTTATTATTTTTTCTTAGTGTCATCATCATTTTACACAAGATGTCCTTTCATTTGTGTCTCTTCAATAGCTTCTTTCATCAACGTTGTATAGTTTTCAGTGTAGAAAGATTACTTTTAAAATGAACATGGAAAATTCACCAAAAATGACCATGTATTGAGCTATAAATTCAGTATTAATAAACTTATAGATGTAAAATCAGTAAAGATATACAGAAATTAAACATTATCAAACAACTTCACATAATTCACTTTTATGAAAGTTCAACTCACAATAACAGGCTGCATGTTTTTTTCTATTCATATGGTAGAGAAATTATATGATAGTACATGATAAAATTCTTGATGCATTTAAATGGATTGAAATCATACAAATTTAAATAAGCTGAAATTGAATAAAAGAGTGATACATGAAAATCACCGAATATACGGAAATTTAAAAGCATGATTTTGAGTAGTGAAGATCAGATATCACAAGGTAAATAGGAAAATAATTTGAAATAAGTGACAATGAATACAAAGTTATTCAGATTTATGGAATACAACTAAAGCAGTGTTTAGATGAAATTTTATATAATTAAATCTTATATAAGAAGAAAAGCTGTAATCATTATATTAGCTTGCACCTTAATGTCTAGAGAAATGAAAGCTATTTAGATAGATTAAAAAACTGAGGAAAAATGTATCATTGTTATTTCATTGTCACTATAGACATTAAAAGGATAATAGGGGAATATTAAGAGCATCTTTAAGTCAGTCAGTAAAACAATTTAGATGAACTGAATAAAATTCCTGAAAAACCACAAATTATATTCACTGGTTCAAGAAGAAACAGAAATCCTGAGTAGTTTTAAATCTCACAAAAAATTCATAACTAGATCAATTCAGTTCAGTCATGTCTGACTCTTTGTGAGCCCATGGACTGCAGCATACCAGGATTCCCTGTCCATCACGAACTCCCAGAGTTTACTCAAACTCATGTCCATTGAGTTTGTGATGGCATCCAACCATCTCATCCTCTGACATCCCCTTCTCCTCCTGCTCTCAATCTTTCCCAGCATCAGAGTCTTTTCAAATGAGTCAGCTCTTCACATTCAATTCATGGGGTCGCAAAGAGTCGGACACGACTGAGCGACTGAACTGAACTGAACTGAACTGAATGGGATCTAGAAAAACAGTACTGATGAACCTATTAGTATGGCAATAATAGAGATGCAAATATAGAGAGCCGACTTGTGGCCACAGAGAGGGAAGGAGAGGGAGGGACGAATTGAGAGAATGGCATTGAAACATGTACGTTACCATATGTAAAATGGATAGCTAATGGGAACTTTCTGTACAACATAGGGAGCTCAACCGGGTGCTGTGACAACCTAGAGGGGTGGGACGGGCTGAGAGGCGGAGGGGAGGTTCAGGAGGGAGGGGACATGTGCAGCAGGCCTATGGCTGATTCACGCTGAGGTATGGCAGACGCCAACACAGCACTGTAGAGCAATTATCCTCCAATTAAAAATGACTGTTTAAAGAAGAAAGAGGCAGGTTGGAGCCTCATTCCCAGGCTCCTCACCGCCCCTGCAACCCCACTCCGTGCTACGGGGGAGGGGGTGGGGGGTGGCGCTCGCTGTGTATATTCTCCAGTCGCATGGAGGCCATTCTCTTGTCCCTCTGCCTAAATCTCGGGGCACTGGCAGCACTTTAAAAACTGACAACAAACTTTAAGTGTCCAGACAGTCTCCTGGTCTAGGCTGAACGGAGCCTTCGGGCTCTGTCCAGACCAAATTAAACAGCCGGAGCCCAGAAATGCCCCCAGCGCCGGTGGGGTGGGGGGGTGTCTAGGGGCCAACCGCTGGGTCTGTTTGGCCAGAGAAATTACAAATCCTCAGCGTTCTGGGACCGGGTTCCACAGACTTCCAGCCCGTTTCATCTCATAAGCAACTCAGCCTCCAAATTTGGGAAAAACCGAGAGGAGGTTGGAAAGACAGCCGCTGTCTGACCACGTTTCCTCGGTGGTGCCATCAAGGGAAAGCAAAGGAACTTGCTTCCCAGCTGGGTTTCAATGACATCGCCCGGGGCCTTGACTTCTGATAAATCTCTCCCAAGAGCCCCCTGGCTTGCCCAGCACCCCTTACCCCCTACCCTAGCCCACCATTCTAAATACACCACCAGGCCTTTGAGGGTCTGTACCATGACCCACTGCTACTTGCCCTTGGGAACTCCAAGCCCATCAGAAGCACCCGGTCTGGCCTGGCAGGAAGGTGGGACTCCTGGGTTTGGGGGCCACCACGGATCCCTTAAGCCTGGCCCCTAGGTCCTTGTAGTTGGCCTGTGGTCCTGTCTGTACCCCAAGGATCCTTCTATTAGCAGTCAACTCACCCCCAGCACAATGAGTGAGGGGCATTCAGCTGGTAAACAGGTGGTGACGGGGGGAGGATAGTGGTGATGCCTGGACTGAACCGTGGTAGGGGGCTCCATCTCTGAATGTGACATTCCCCTGACTGCCAGACATTCAAGGAGAAAAAGCAGGTGAGGCCCCATTCTGCTCAGCCAGCACCAGGATGAGGGCTGTAGCACTCCCTTAAGGGCCTGCCAAGGCCGTGCCAAGGCCACGTCACCAGGCTGAGAAGTCTCCAGCCCTGCAGGGTGAACGTGCCATCTGCCCTTGGTAACGTCACGTCATGAACAGGCCGCAAGGCCCACTGCTTCCACTGGCAGGACAGTCTCGCTCACAAACATGGCCTGAGTAAGCACACCCACTGTGTGTCGGGCCCAGGGATGTCCATGGCTGCCACTGAGCCTGGAGGCTCAAGGTCCAGGGGGCTCCTTTCTCCA
>SJYX01012090.1:12688-63514 GCA_006410675.1 Oreotragus oreotragus
CCCCCCCCAAAAAAAAGAAAGACTTCCCGGAAGGATCTGTGTCCTCCAGGAAGCCTTTCCAGATGGACACCCCACAGCACGGGATGTCGCTGCCCAAGCCACCTCCCTGGCCCACGTCTAAACCTCAGCCCCACTGATGATGGGGACCCTTCTGCCACCTGGCACTTCCTCACAATCAAGACAGAGGGTGAGTCTGGCCCCGGGGCCCTGGACCCAACAGCACTAGGCCAACGCAGCTGGTGGTGGTCCGACCCGTCGGAGAGCCAGCCCCTCGTAGCCACGAGCAGGTATCAGCGGAGTCCCAGGAAGGTTGGTTCCTCCCATTCAGCGAGTGATCACACACCACCACAGCGCCTGTCTCCTGCCACAGGTGAGAACTGTGGGGACGCTGTATTCTCAAGAGGCCTTCAGGGCTTGCTGAAAAGCAGGACTCATCGCTCAAGAAGCCCAGTGGTGTTAACTAGGGGCATATTCACACCCATCAGCAAGCTAGGCCTTGTCCTCCTGGGAGAGGGGCACCTGGACCCAGTCGTCGAGGGAGCCCTGGTCCAGGAGGCGTCTGGGCTCCCAGACAAGCAGGTGCAACTGCAGAGTCTTGTCTCCCCACCCGTCTCCCTGCCCGCTCCACGCTCTGGGCCCAGGGCCCACTTGGGCTCTGGGACCCGGCTGGCAGGGTCCCATAAGGAGACGTCAGAGGACAGACGTCAGAGGACAGACGTCAGAGGTTCAGAAGGGCAGACACCTCCTCCAGGCGGGAGAGATGGCTCTGGGACCGGAACTCCTGGGTCCTGGGCCAGACTGCATCTCAACCAACATCAAGGACTTTCAGGACTTTTTCAGCCCATGCAAATCCAGTTACAGCCAACCCTGCTGGGAAAGTAGGCCAACAGCTGGCACTTGGAAGGGCTTTTGTTACACAAAGACCCGAGTTGTAATAGCGTTTGCGATAACAGATTTGGCCCGCCTTCGTTAGAGAACATGCCGTCCGCCTGCCCCGTACTCCACCAGCCGGGAGCCAGATAGCAGATGGGGTCACACTTCCAGCCACCCCATCACACGGGGAGTGACGGGTGCTGAGGCCACCTGCAGCCCAACTTCCAACAGGGGAAACGAAACTTTAAAAAAATCAATTCAGCAAAACACAAAATGTTCTTCCTGCCCCTTCATGAGGGTCTCCGTGGAGCCCTGAGATCCTCCTCGGAGGGAGGGCTGGGACCACCATGTGGGAGGTTCACATCCACGGAGGACACTGCCCCCCCGCCCAGCAGTCCCCAGGGGAGACCTGAATTCACAGACGCTTCCAAAATAGGAGACAGGCTGAATCTTCACGCCACCTCGGTGATGGCGGTGGAGCTTAACAACCTCATCCTCAATCCTCCAGGGTAGGTAAGGGGATGAGCAGAAACAACAGGATGAAAAGAGAAGAGTGTTCCCCAGAAAAGGGAGAGGCATGTGCCCGGTATATGGGGTGTCAGCAGAACTTAACCAGGGGTATCCACTCCACAACCCCCCAACACACACACACCTCCACTGGGACAGCTTTCTGACTGCCCTGCAGGCCCTGCTACTTTGGCCTGGATACTGCCATCACCCCAAACCTCCAGGGAACACCCCAAAAGACCCACTGGGACCCAGTCGTAGGACTCCAGTCTGCTCCGGTTGAAAGTCACCCCCAGCAACTAACAACAGTGGCTCAGAACTCTCCAGCCTTTGGTGGTGGCCCCTGGGGCCTCCATCTTTAGCCACCAACATATGCAGCTGTCGAGGAGCCAGGATTTCCTCCCAGCCCTCTGACCCTTTCTTGCAGAAACTGGAATATCAAGCGGGCAGCCCAGGCAGAGGCCCCCCACCGGCCCCACGGAAACAGACCAGCGCTCCTCCGGCTCCAGTCTTGGCCACTCTGGCCGCCTCCCCGGGATGGTCTGGGCTCCCGGCGGGCAGGCACACCTGGTCCTCCGTGACCGTGCTGGTCTGACTGTCACGAGCTGGCCCCTCTCATGCCCCAGCCCTAATGGGCCAGCTCATTCCGGCCTCCCCTACTCAGCTCACTGTCCCTGGCCTGAGCGGGCTCCTCCTCCCACCCGCAACCAGATTTCCGCCTCCTCCACCACTGCGGCCTTTCTCTATCCTGGCTCTGCCAGCCAGTATCACCCACAGTTTCTCTGGGTCAGACATCCTCCTCCTGCCCTGATCTCTCCTTCCCACGTCTGTCTGTCCAGAGCTGTCACTGTCAACACCCAACTGCACTCCGAGTTTCGGGGGCTCTTGGGGAAGCTGCCTTTCTGGTCTCCAAGCTGGCCATGTGTTCAGAGCGCACACACGTGTACACAGACACACAACACACACAACCAACGTGCACGCGAGGGGCTCTAACTCGCCTGCCTTCGGTGCGTGAGTCTGCAGGGTACACAGTGGGGAGGCTGCCGCACACCAGGAACCAGAGGGTCCAGGCTCCGTTCCCTCAGTGGGAAATCCCCCCCTGAAAGCACAAGCGCGGGGCTGCCAACTGCCACACCAGGATAGTCTCAATGAGGCCATTGTCTCCACCAGATGAGAGGGTTGAGAAGCTGCCTGAGAAGCAGCTGCCGAGGCTGCTGGCATCTCCAGATGGGGCACTTCGGGAGAGGATGGAGTTGCACGCGGGCCCCGAGTCAGAGGCGCCAACAACCTCTGGGGCATGTACTGTGACAGGGCGCACGACCCCTAAACCTTCTCCTCCTCCGGCTGCCTCAGGGCTCCTGACCTCCTGCTTTCATGTCAGGGACCGCAAGCCAACCTAATTGACACAGGCCTCAGGAGAAAAGTATACAGAGTGCGGGACCTGAAGCAGGCAGCCATCTCCAGGTCGACCAGTTCTCCCACTCAGACTCTTAGGCATGAGAGGCCCTAAAAGTGTGTTCCTCCTCCAGCAGTGGCTGGGGGCAAGCTGAACGCAAAACAGACTCGAGGAGACCTCGGGTATGAGCACACACCCCAAGAGGTCGGGACAAGCCATCACAGCTCTGTAGACCAGAACTCCTGTTAGCGCTCAGTGTCACAGTCAGAAAAGTGCTCCAACCGGAGAGCCAGCCCCCAGCAGGCACGTCTCTAGCACAAGGCAAGCCGGAGCTGGACCCCACCCCCTCCTGTCTCTCCACCCCCTGCTAAGGCAGTCCAGGCCCAGCCCAGAATTACAGCTGTTGGGGCTCTGCCTGGGGTCCAGCCAGGCTCTGGTCCCCAGAAGGCCCCCTGCAAATGGAGCTGACCTCAAGTGGGCCAAGTGCCCGGCTGGGCTCTGGGACCCCAGACCCCAGCCTTGATTGTGCCCTGAGGACCAGCCTGGCACCTGGACTTTTGTTCACTCCTTTCAACCCAGCCTTCCCCAGGTCGGGGCCCACCAGAAGGGTCTGCCCAAAGGCTGCCTGGGAGCCCCTCCGAGGGGCGGGGGCTCCAGATCTCAGCAGAGACAGACCCGCCCCTCCGAAATCTGGCTCCGAAGTGCTGGAGACTATTGTGTGAGCTTCCCTTCCGACCGCTTTATTCACTCCCCAGGAGGCAGGACGCAGAGCCACCGGCAGGCAGGAGGGCGCACGAAAGCTACACACATACACGAGCCCGGGAGCTGGACGTCCTACCGCATCCGGCGCAGAAGCTCCCCACGTCCCCTCCACACTTTTCTAAACCCCGGAGGGAGGAGGGGACCAATACGCGCGCCCTGCCGGCAAGCAGGGCCCCCTCCCCGCTACGGCCGGAATCTGGGAGGCAGCTGACGACGTCCCCAGGCCCGAATGGGGGCAATGGGACGCCCCCGCCCCCCGCCTCTTCTAGACTCGCCGCGGCCTGGGCCGTGTCCACTCGGGTGCCTCTCCAGCCCGGATTCTCTACTCAGCCCCGGCCCCGAAATTGATGTAGGCGAGGGGGTGGGAGGCGGCTGTCCTGCGGGCAGGACGCGGGGGACGGGTAGCTAACTCCCCCAACCCGCCCCAAGGACCAGGCCCCCGAGGCCGACGGGGAGAGCGCAACGGAGAGGACTGAAGGACAAGCCGAGAGGGAAACTGCGCGCCCGGGTCCTTCGAGGACGAGCCCTCGAGGAGACTGTCGTCGCTCGACAAACACAAACAACAATAAAAGGAAGGAAACCCGGCGGTAGCGCGCAGGGCGAGCGCGGGCCAGCAAGGGCGCGCGGTCCCCGCGTCCCCCTAACGGGGTCCACCTCGGAGGCCACGCGGGCGCGGGGCAGAGGGCGGGCCGCGGCGGGGGGGCGCCCCACAGGGGTCCCGCCTCCCCGTCCGTGTCCCCGTCTCGCGCGGGGGTCCTCCCCGAGGGGCCCCCTGGCGTGCGGTGGGAGGCCAGTACCCACCTTCGAAGTCCGAAATGATCCCGTCCAGCTGCGCGTTGACCGCGGGGTCGGACATGGTGGCTCTGGCGCGGCGCGGCGCGCTGAGGGCGGCAGCGAGGAGGCGCCCCGGGCCGGCCCCGGCCCTGCGCGCTGGCTGGGGGGGCGGGCCGCCCGCGCTCCCGCCGTGCAGAGCTGGCCGCCGGAGCCCCTCGGCCCCCGGGCTCCGCTGAATGAATGGGGGAGGCAGGCGAGCGCCGTCGCTCCCCGCTCCCCGCGCCCCCGCCCCGCCCCGCCCCCGCCTCCCGGGCGGATCAGGTTCCCCGCACCCGGGGCCCGGCCTCCCCGTCTCGCACTGGCTGCTCCGCCCGCCTGTCAAGGCCGGGCCTGGGCGGGGGATGGGGTGGCGGGGTCGGTGCGGGGGGAGCTGGGGCCCGAGCAGCGGCCGCGGGGATCGGCCGAGTCCTGGACGCCCGACCCGAGCGCCCCCCTCTTCTCCCCGCCTGGCCCGCGCCCAGGGGACGGCGACGGACGCGGCCCCGGCGCCCTCACCCCCCCGGAGGCCCCGCTGTGGCCAGATGTGGGCGGATGTGGAGGCCGGGCGGCGGCGCGGGGGCGGCGCCGGGGCTGTGGGGGAAGAGATTCCTCCCCTTCCCTGGGGTGCAGGGATCCTTCTGCGGGAGGTTTTATTTACGCAGCCCAACAAAGTTCGCCGCCGCCTTTGCGCGCTCAGCGCCCGCAAGGGTTAAGCGCTCAGGCCGGCAGCCTGCAGGATCTCGGCCTGTTGGCCTAGAGCCCGGGGGGGGGCAGGGGGAGAAGAAACGATCGCGAGTCATGTGACTCTGGGGGGGAAAGGGGGCGCCGAATCCCACCCGCCCGGGGCACCCCTCCAGCTGCTCCCTCCCCTCCCCCAGCCCTCCATCCCCGAGGTCCATGCTGTACCCTCGAAGGTTGGTGTCAAAAAAGGCGCTGGCCCAGCGGGGACGGAACACCCTGGTCAGAATGGCCAGGGACACGTGCCACCCCCACGGGGCACAACGAGGGGCTTTCGGAAGGCTGCCCGTAGACCCCGGGTTCTCCCCTAGTAAGAAGCAGATTATTTCAAAGTATCTGAAGGCAGGAATTGGGGGAGAGGGCGGGGAGCCAGAAGCCTGCGGGTGGGGCCCCGCCCCATCTGGCCTTGCCCTCCAGGGTAAGTTAATTTCTACCCTTCTCCATCCATTTGACAAACACTGATTAAACCCTATTACCTACAAGACAGGCAGGTCCCCGGGACTGGGGACAAAAGGATGGGCTGGAACTTCAGAAGCAACCAGGGAGGGCCCCGAGGTCTGGCACCAACAGTGAGGGAAGGGGTCTCTCCCAATCCCCCCAGCCAGTTAGGCACTCCTGCCTTTTCTCCGGCCCCACTCCATTTCCTTAAACCCAGGGCCTCTACCCCGAGTCAGGCGCCAGTGGGAGAATTTATAGCAGGGAAAGATGCTCCCTGAGCTGATGGACAACTGGGGCAATATGGTGCCCTCAGTGTGGCCTGTGCGTGCCCGAGGGCTTGTCCTGGGTCTCAGGCTGGTCAGTGCTGCTCCCCTCCCAGCCCCCCACACCCCTAGTTCTAAAAGACCCCAAATGCACTAGGGGTGCTGAGCCCTGAGTGCCATCCTGATTATCCAGGCTAGGTTTGCAGAGCTTTTTTTAAGTTGACAAAATCGAGTCCTTCCTTTTTAAGAAAACCAGTCTCTCCCTCCCTCATGCCTTGGATATTTTGAACTATTTTCAACCAAGTGAGTTTGTGGACAGGGAACTGCAAAACCACAGACATTTCAGATGCGCGCACACCCTCTGCCTGGGAGCAGGGGTTTCAGAGATGGAGTCCACCCCGGTGGCTTCCACACCAGCCCACGGCACTACTTGTCTGAAAACCAGCACCTGGGCCTGCCTGGTTGTCCAATGCTCTGGCCACCTGGCCGCCCCGTATTTGGGAGTGTGGTGGTCCACTCCCTCTAAGAAACAGCTTTACGCCATAACCCCCTGGGAAGATGCTGGGTCCCAGAGATAGGGCAGCGTCCAGCCTGAGCTATAGCATTATTCTTCAGTGTTTTTATAAAAAGCACTGGGTGAGTGTAGACACACCCATGTGATTGTTCTCCCAGGGAGCTGGCTTGGAGTTCGACCAGATTCGCACAGGGTCAGCTTATAGTGTATTATTCACTTCCATTCACAGTGGAGCTAAACATACTTGTGCTTATCTCCTCAGGGAGGCCTGCCAGGGTCCACACCTCACCAAAATGCTCGCCTGTGGGAACGCAAAGGACAATGGCAAGACAGAGCAGACCTCTGAGGCCAGAATGTTGGCACGATTGTGCTTCAGAGTCCAGCGAGTGCATCCCTCTGCCTCTGGCCTTCCTCCACTTAACCACCGAGGCCGCCGATGCCAGGCCTAGACACCTCCAGGTAAGGAGATACCCCCACGTTCCCTCAGGAAACCCAAGGCGGCACTTGGCCACACTCCCAGCCAGGAAGTTCACCCTTGTATCTAACCAACCGCTCTAATTGTACATCACTTATTTCCTCTTTTTTTCCTGTCCTCAGAGGAGATGGGAAACAGCTGGGCACCACCTTTCAAGTAATAATTACCTTCTCCGAACTCGAAGACAATCCAGTTGCTCCTTGGCCCTCTCTTTCTCGGCTTAAATCATCCATCCTAGCCCTTTAATCATCCCCTATCCTTTGATCACTTCTGATGACTGTGTCCAGATTGGGGCCCCGGGACTTTAACAAGGCCTGATCCCAACTGGATGGGGGAGGGCTCCCCCCAACCCCCTTTCCCAGGGCATGTGCAGTCAGGGCTGGGGTCTGGACAGACGATCCTGGTTGGGGCTCTGGGCAGATAAAACAGCAGCAGCAGCAGCAGCAGCAGCACCATTGAGAAGAAAATGAGCTTAAATTTGGTGAGAGAAAAAGAACCGCGAAGCCTCCGAATTCTGTGATGGTAACGCTCTCCCAAGGCCATAGGCGAGGGCAAGACCATTTGTAGGCCTGGCCTAAGGGGAAGGTATAATTTGGGGAACATCAGAGGGGCCACCTACCTCGCAGGTCCACCATGAGACATGTAATGGAGTGAATGGTGAGCCCTCAAAAGATAAAACCTCAGAATGAGAACTGGCTTGGTGTAAGGATCTCTGCAGATGTAATGAAGCTGAGTAAAGAACCCTCGTGCCAATACAGGAGACGTAAGCAGTGCGGGCTTGATCCCTGGGTGGGGAAGATTCCCTAGAGGAGGGCATGGCAACTCACTCCAGTATTCTCACCTGGGAGATCCCATGGACAGAGGAGCCTGATGGGCTACGTACAATCCATGGGTCACAAAGTCAGATATGCCTGAAGCAATTTAGCACATATGCACACAAGGGCCTGGAGATAAAATCACCCTGGGTTAAAGTGGGCCCTGAACGAGACAGCCAGTGTCCTTCTAGAGACAAAAAGAAGACGTGGAGGCCCAGAGAAAAGGCCCACATGAAGTCAGAGGCAGGGATGGGAGTGATGCAGCCACAAAGCAAGTAACACTTGGGACCCTGGAAGCCGGAAGCCGCAAGGTAAGACTTCCCCAGAGCCTTCAGAGAGAGCTTGCTCTGGGGCTTCCTTGCTGGTCCAGCAGTTAAGAATCTGCCTGCCAGTGCAGGGGACACCAGTTCAATTCCTGGTCCGGGAAGATCCCTCCTAACACGGGCCAGCTAAGCCCCTGCACCATAACTACTGAGCCTTCACTCTAGAGCTGAGAGCTGCAACTACTGAAGCCCACCTGCCCGAGAGCCTGTGCTCCACAAGGGAAGCCACAGCAATGAGAAGCCTGTGCACTGCAACCAGAGAGAGCCAGCGTGCAGCAGCACACATCCAGTGCAGCTAATAAATAACCAAATAGATATTAGAAAGAAAAAGAATGCTTGCTCTGCTGACACCTTGATTTCAGACTTCTCATCTCCAATTGTGAGAGAATAAATTTTTGTTGTTTTAAGCTCCCTGATTTGCGGTTCTTTGTTACGGCAGCTCCAGGACACTCCTGTGGATCTTAAATCCCCACCCGAATCATCCCTTTAGGCCAAAGCTGCCTGTCCCCAAGGACGTCTCAGGAGCCACAAAATCCACAGCTGGTAATGAACGCTGGCCGGCAGGTGGCAACCGGAGGGAACTGGGGGCACGGGGCACTCAGACAGCAAGTTTCCATAAGGAAAGCTGGAGTCCAGGGCTGGTGAGAAAGGTGTAGTGGAAGGAGCAAGCCTGAAGGGAAAGCCCGCAGGTCCAGCCCAGGTGGAGTGGCCCTTGGCAAGCACAGGAAGAGCAGAAGAGGAAATGGATGGGCGGAAACAGTACTCCGGCTCACCAGGCAGTGTCCCTGACCCGCGCTCTGGAGGGGGCGTGGGGACTGGCGGGGGGACAGTGGCTGTGTGCCTGGCAAACCAGGCCTTTGGACCCCGTGAAGTGGACCATCTGTCTCCTCTGGGGCAGGGGCCATATGGTCTCAGCTCTGCGTGCACCTGGAGCCCCATATGGCCTCCCTGAGCCCTGGAGCCTCCACTCCATCAGCTGCTGGGCCTTGCACAGTCCCCAAGCCCCTTCAGGCCATCATCTCGGTAAACAGCGCCACCATTCACCCAACCGCTCAAGCCAGGCATCGGGGCATCACCCCCAAAGTCTCCGTTTCCCTCCCCTGCCCTGGTCACATCCAAGCCATCAGAAAGTGTCTACCTCAAAAATATCAGTTTGTATCTGCTCTACTCAAGCGTCCCTCCAGCCCTCCCCCTCCACCAGAGATAGGCTGTTTAAGGTTTCAGTTCAGTTCAGTTCAGTCACTCAGTTGTGTCCGACTCTTTGCGACCCCATGAATCGCAGCACGCCAGGCCTCCCTGTCCATCACCAACTCTCGGAGTTCACTCAGACTCACGTTTAAGGTTTAACAACCAGCAAATACAACTGTACCCGATATATAGCATTTGCCTGTTTCTGTGTTATAAATAGTCCCATCTTGAACAATTCGGAGGCTGCTAGGCTGTTTAAGGTTTCAGTTCAGTTCAGTTCAGTCACTCAGTTGTGTCCGACTCTTTGCGACCCCATGAATCGCAGCACGCCAGGCCTCCCTGTCCATCACCAACTCTCGGAGTTCACTCAGACTCACGTTTAAGGTTTAACAACCAGCAAATACAACTGTACCCGATATATAGCATTTGCCTGTTTCTGTGTTATAAATAGTCCCATCTTGAACAATTCGGAGGCTGCCAAAGACTTCCCTGGTGGCTCAGAAGGTAAAGAATCCGCCTGCAATGCCGGAGGCCTGGGTTTGATCCCTGGGTCAGGAAGATCCCCTAGAGAAGAGAATGGCTACCCACTCCAGTATTCTTGCCTGGAGAATTCCAGTATTCAAGAACAAAGAAGATGGTTAAATGTAATAAGATCCTTAGAAAGCAGAGAACTTTGCATATTTATTATCTTCATTCTTAATTACCTGTAAGTAATTTAATTCGTATCATATACACCTCTGATTTAATTTTATAGTTTTCTCTAACAGATCGATGCATTTTTATTATGGTAAAATATACATAATATAAACTTTACCGTTTCCAGCATCTGTAAGTGCAGTTCATTGGCACTAAGTACATTCACACAGCTGTACAGCCATCCATTTCCAAAACTGTCCGCGATCCCAAACTGATCCTCTGTGCTCATTGCACAATAACTTCCCACTCTCCCCTCTTCCTCATCCCAAGCTCTGGCAACCACCACACTTCTTGCTGTCTTCTACAAATTTGACTACTTCAGGTAAAATGCAATTGTCACACTTGCCCTTCTGTGTCTGGCTTATTTCATTTAGCATAATGTCTTCAAGATTTATTATTCAAGGCGCGCATGTCTTACCATGTGTCAATTTCCTTATTTTTACAGGCTGAATCGTATTCCACTGTACACACATACCAAATTTTGTTTATCCATTCATCAACCAAAGGATACTTGGATACTTCCACCTTTTGGCTATTGTGAATAACACTGCTACAAACATGGGTGTACAAACATTTCTTCAAGTTTCTGCATTTAATTCTTTTGGGTATAAACTCAGGAGTGGAATGACTGGATTGTGTGATATGTGTGTGTGTGTGTGTGTGTGTGCTTAGTTATGTCCAGCTCTTTGCGACCCCATGGACTGAAGTCCCACCTGGCTCCTCTATCCCTGGAATTTTTCCAGGCAAGAATACTGGGGAGTTACCATTTCCTCCACCAGGGGATCTTCCCAATGCAAGGATCAAACCCACGCCTCTCGTGTGCCCTGCATTAGCAGGCGGACTCCATCCCTGGGTCAGGAACATCCCCTGGAGAAGGGAAGGGCTTCTGCGCAAGCTGGGATGCAGATTGTATGACAATTCCACAGAATTTAATTTAAAATAATAATTTATATACAGAGGATGAGCTGGTTAAATAGCATCACTGACTCAATGGACACGAGCTTGAGATAACTCCAGGAGATAGTGAAGGACGGGGAAGCCTGGCGTGCTGCAGTCCATGGGGTCGCAAAGAGTCAGGCATAACTTAGCGATTGAACAACATTTCCCAAAACGTACGTTGTATGAAATGGAAATCCCATATTTTATAACATACAATTACAATTTTAATGACGACTGTGTTTAACCACCAGCTCACAAAATGTCTCAAAACTCGACAGCTGGCTCTTGTCCTAAGGCCGTCCCCTCTCCCCGGCTTCCGGCGAAGCCTCCCGGCAGAGCTGCTTGCTCTGCTTCTCGCTTCCCTTTGCCTCAGAACTCACGGTGGGGCTTTCAAAGTGAGGTCAGACAATGTGACCCCCCCACAGCCTGGCCCACACTTAAAGTGGACAGACTGCAGAGTCCTCGCCGAGGCTGCCGAAGTCCCGGCGCCCTGGCCTCTACCCACCACTGCAGCCTCACCTATTCACGTACCGCCACCCCCGACCCCGCCTGTCTCCCCTCTGCCTCCTGCTGCCGGACACCCGCTTTAGCTGCCCTCTCCGCATGGACAGCCTCCCCTGCCGGTTCCCTGTTTTTCATTTCCTTTCAAACATCAGAGCGATCACCCCAGGGTCCCCCAGGAGACACCTTGAGCCAGTTGCTCCTTTGCCTCCAGGCCTGCAATTGAGACCCCCTGTTAGACCCTGTTAGACCCTGTGGAATGACAGCTTTCAGTTCCCTTTGGGGGGGGGCAGGGTCATGGGGACCCCGACAGGGAACTGCCCTAGTGGGGCAGAAGGGCCCTTGGGGACACCACCCAGACTCTGTGCATCCCTGCCAGCACTGCACAGACCAGCCCCCGCGTTCAGGGTGACAGGCAGGATGCTATCTGCCCTGGGCCAAGCCCCCAGGCCCCATGGCCCTTTATCACCCCAAGACATCAGCAGCAGCCATGCTTCTGACCACAAAGTCTCTCAGGCAGCCCGATTCTGAATCTTCCCGTGAAGCCCGTCTGAGGGTACAGCTGACATTTAACCGATGTGTAGGCTCCAAAAGCCCCTTACACCATCTGCCCGGCGGCTTAAATGCAACCAGAAGGTTTCACTTCAAAGGGGAATGCCGTTCCCTTAGAACATGATCAATCTGTTCCCCAAACTTTCCAGTTTTCACTCCGGCCTCCTTTGCTCAGAACACTTAGAGCAAACCCTGACCACAGCAGCCTGGCCCTTATCTCGGAGGCAGGGGGACTTTTTAAACAAAAATCTTACTCTTCTAAATCATGCTGTCAAGCCACTGAAGGAAGCTCCTGGCCTTTGGGCTCCAGGCACACAGGGCTCCCCCTCCCTCTGTGAGCCCTGAGCCCTCCAACTCCAGTTGACAGCCCCCCCAACTCAGGGCTGAATCAGCTGAGGTTCCCCCTGCCTCCCAGCTTCTGACAATGTGACGAGACGGCAGCATGGCCCACCCCCTCCCATCTTTCAGATTCATGGCACATTTCCCTGCAGTGATATTAAACCCCGTGGGGCACTGGGAGCCAGGGTAGAGGGAGGTGGCTGCTAACACAGGGGGCAGAAGGACCTGGGGGAAGTTATGACCTTGCAAGATGACTCCCCACCAGCTGAACCCAGACTGTGGCTCTGGAGAGTCATTTGTTTATCCACGTGTCCAGTGGGCTTTGGATGGGCACATTCAGCTGTCTGGGATGCTGGCGTGGTGAGCTATCACCCAGATACGATGGGGGAGGAGGAAGTCTCTTCTTTTGAGGACTCACATTTTCTTCTTGATTCTTCCCTCTCTGCACAGCCCCACAAACCTCTGCTCCTACCCTCAAGACCCCCGTGGATCAGGCTTTGGAATGGATTCGAGTCCCCAACTTCCCAGCCACCAATTGAGGCTGGAGATACAGAGATGAAGTGGGGGACACAGCATCCCACATCCCCCAGCTGATGGGAAACTCCCTCAGGCCCTTCTGATAGCACAGCAAAGTCACACAAGGGGCCTCAGAGGAGTGGCTGGCCTGGGACCAACCCAGCTTTGAAGCAGCCAGTCACTGTGTCAGCCTGCAGACTCCCCACCCCCACCAGGGCAGCCAGGAGACTTGGCCAGGCCACATCCCGGGAGGGGACAGGCTGTCCCCAGGGGCCATCGTTGTCCTGGCCTCCTTGCCACTTTTCTCCAGCAGGCACCCTGCACTGAGGGCTCAGAGGCTTGGAAGCTGCTCGCCACTGCTGCAGTGTGGGGACAAGGCTGAGTCACCCTAGTTCCACGTCAGCAGGAACAGCAAGAACAACGGGGTCCGAGCGGAGGAGAAGGGGCAACAGGGCCTCTGTGGCCACGCTTATTTTGAAGTCACTGCAGTGATCAAGGCGACATTGTCCCTGGGGACCTGCCAGCCAGTCTGGCCCCTTGGACAGTGGCCACCTGCCCTGACAGTACCCCAGCCCACTGCCCGGAGTGGTGGCCGGTCAGCACGGGAAGGGCAGGGAAGCAAGTCCCTGCCCCTGTCTTCTGCACCCTCTCGGAAGGTCCTTCAAGGCTTACCCTGCATCCACAAACCCTGCTGGAATCTCCTTCAATGCCTGCTCCCTAATAATCTCATCCGCCCTACCTTTGCACACCTCCGGTGATGGGGAGATCAGTACTTATTGCGCTGTTCACTCTGTCTTTAGCCAGTCTGGGCTATTTTAAAGAGATGGGGGGACTTCCCTGGTGGTCCAGTGGTTAAGACTCCATGCTCCCAATGCAGGGGGCCCTGGGGCTCAGTCCCTGGTCAGGGAACAAGATCTCACATGCCACAACCGAGTTCGCACACCGCAGCTAAAGAGCCCGCAAGCCAAAGACCTGGTGCAGCAAAATAAGTATTTTACAAATAAATAAATAAAAGTTTAAAAATAAAAGCGATGGTCTGAGGTGTGGGGGTGGGGAAAGGGAATGAATTAAAGCCTGCCTAACCGTACCTTTTGCCCATGGAAGAGATAGCCACTGTACTCTTGTCCAGAATACAGAAGTGAAAGGTGATACAGAGATGTGGACTATAGTTTTACTACCAGATCTTTCTGGGGGCCTGCAATTAGGGGTATCCGCTCTCTCCATAGCCAAAATGTGTGTGTCGGGGGGGGCTTCCTGTTGGGCTGGATCTTTTTTTTTCCCACCCCATTCCCAGTCCACCATGAATGTGAGAGGATGTTGCGTGCCCCTGGAAGTGCCCCTTCGCCTTCCGTGACCCCCACAGGAGAGGGTACCTGAGATGCAGGCTCCTGATACTGGGCCACAGCCCTGGAAACAGAAAGTCCCGCGTGGGAGGGAGGGAGACAGGAAGAACAGGCGTGCTGGTGGGGCGGGGATGGGGGTGGGGGGCCTCCCAGCAATGTGGTGCTGCTTTCCTGGATAATGAAATCTCCCCAGCCCGGGTGCTGCTGGAACCAGCCAGCAGCCAAATCAACCTCAATGGACCATTTGTCCCTCGTGTGAAGTGACTTCGGGATGTAATGGGTTTGCTATCAACTCACCCGTCCCCCACTCTTTCCCTCCCTCCAGCATGAGTCATTTGCCCAGATGACTCTGCCCGGCAGGGCCCTTGCCAGGGGGTTGCCAGCTCCGGTTGGGCCTGTGTGAGAAGAGAGACCGGCACAGAGGACAGAGGCAATCCAGCTGGAGGCCACCAGCCTGGGGCCCACAGCTTCCCTGGGACTGTCTATACCCTGGGCCCCCGAGGCAGGGGTAGGTCCTTCTGCGTCTCCCTGGTTCCTGGGGCTCTGGGCAGCCATGCCCTTACCCATCTGGGTACCAACAGTCCTCCAGCAGACCCTCATAGGCAGGGAGCCGAGAGGGTGAACTCTCGGAATCTGGCCCCAAGGCTGCTAAGGACCAATTACCAGCCTTCCCATCTTGGAGTAGGAGGATTGCGGGGTTGGTGGGCTTGCTTTTCATTAATACTAAATGCTCAGGTTTTCTCAGCCACTCAGCCCTAGGCTCTGGGGAGGGGGGCTCCAAGCTGGCTTCCCTGCCTGGGGTCTTGGCTGCCCCCAAACTGAAACCTTTCTAAAGGCAAAGTGTGGACTTCCCTTGTGGTCCAGTGGCTACAAATCCACCGTGCAATGCAGGGGACATGGGTTCGATCCCTGGTCTGGGAATGAAGATCCCACGTGCCACGTGGCAACTAAGAGCATGTGCTGCAACCACTGGGTCCACGCTCCACAACTAGAAAGTCCACATATCGCAACTGAGACTCAAGGCAGCCAAATGAATAGCTAATACAGAATAAATAAAGGCAAATGTGACTCGACACTCTCCGGATCCAGTGGGAGCCCAGCAGGGCTGACACCCAGGCCTCGGTCTGCTGCCAGCCACTCCTTCCCCCTGCCCGGGGTCCTTCTCCTTGCCCTCTGCTCAAGTCTGGCCGCTCCGGGTTCCTGCACAAGCCGGGTGTCACAGCTCCATGCCTGTCCTACTCTATTCCCTCCACCCGGCAAGCCCCTCCCACCCTCCTTGACCTAGCTCACTCTCGGTCCTTCTGCAGGAGCCTCCCTGATCCCCTGGGTGGGGCAGCTCTCTTTTGGGACTCCCCCATGGGTTTTCCCAGTGGCTGGGGCAGCCTCTAACCCAGACCATTCACTGGAGGGGGACGCCAGGCGGCAGGGAATCCGTAGGTGGGCTTCTTGGAGCAGAGAATCAGCACAGAGGAGTGACTGTTCTCCTGCCGCAGGTTAGAAAGTGAGACGGGGCACCCCAAGTCTAAGGAGAAAGGGAGTCATGAGCATCACCCCTCCCCCTGCCATGCCCCAGTAATCCTGCCAACCAGATGGGCCACCTTCTCAGCACAGCTGTGCTTCAGCAGAGAGAAATTTCTCACCTTCGGGGACAGGGTGGGGACATTCCAGATGGGGCCTCATCTACCCTGGTTACAGGGCCCATGGAGTCTGGATCCCCACGGCTATTTCATCCACGTGGCCACAGATGTGAGCCTGCCATCTCTGCCCGAGTGAGCATACATCTGGAGCTTTGTGGTCCGAAGGGCAGGGCGGGGCAGGGAGCCTGCCTTTAGCTGAAGCTGCTGCACAAATGGAGAACAGGCCTGCACACAGATGCACCCCGAGGCTTTGGGGGGGGCATCACTTCCAAAGAGGTGAACGAGGACATTCTAGGTCAGTGAATCACCAAGTACCAGCACATCCAGACAGGCCACAGGCCCATCCCCCCACCACTGGAGAGAAAGAATTTGACACAGCTTACATATGGTGCGTGGGGCCTTCTGGGCCAGCAGGGTATGCAACCCAGAGGCTGAGAGGTTTGACCACTTGCTAGTGAATAATCTAGAACGTTTATCCAGGAAAAGGTTCAGCGTCGTCCAAATCTCAACACAGGTCCCCTTTCTGCAGAGCCGTGTCACTTTCCTAGCCCCACCCTCTCAGGCCATCTGCAAGCCTCAGTTGTCCAGAACACAATACAACCACCACCGTTAATCCCACAGGTCTCCCGAGTTTCCCTCATTCACGACTGCACCTCTAGTTCTCAGCAGAAGCTGACATTCAGTTCAAGACAGAGCAAGATCTTCCAAGGAGGGCGAGCTCTATTCTGTTGGAACCCCCTATAAAAACGGAAATCAGTCCTCAAACTTTCAGCAAGATTTCTGTTAAGAAAGGATGAACAGGACTTCCTTGGTGGTCCAATGGCTAAGGCTGCACGCTCCCAATGCAGGGGGCCTGGGTTCAATTCCTGGTCGGGGAACTGGATTCCACATGACATGTCTAAGATCAGATGCAGCTAAGTCAATAAATAAAAATAAATATATATATATATAAAAGAAAGGATGAAAGGCCAGGCTGAAACAGTGGTATGCTGGTAAATGTTTAACAAGGTGCTCCAGTGGACAAGGGAAAGAGTGATTTATGATGTTTGACAATTGCGGTGATGTCAGTATTCCCACCATGGCTGAGTTCAAGCTTACAACGTGACCTAACTGTACACAGAGCTGGCAAAAGACGTGCATACCACTGGCTGAAACTCTCAGATCATTACAGCTGATTCTTTCATCTTCAGAGAGTGGCAAGTCTATGAAGTTCTTTGCTGGGCAAAACAGCATACCCAAACAGGGTTCAATCAGCAGGCTAATCCAATCAATGGCCCACCATCATGATGTGGGGCAGATTTCTGAGGCTGCCTCAGAGATCAGGGAGAAAGACAGTGGTGATAATCAACTAGTGATGTCTGCCCTAACCTCAGGATGGGAGACTATTGCATGGATTTGCCATTTGCCTTTCTCGACCTAAGACATTTCTCTTGCCCCTGAAGTTCAGTGCAAAGGTCACCTCCTTGGTGAACTCTTTCCCAATCTCACCTTTACCCCGAGTAATCCCTTGCCACAGAATTTACCACCATTCCGTACATACCAAGCGAGTTATCAGTGTGTGTGGCACAGACCCTAATTGCTCTCCCAATATCTGACCTCCCTTTCTTCTATGGTAACAAAAGTTTCAGTTGGGCATATGTCTGCCCAGATAAAGAATACATTTCCCAGCCACCTCTGCTGCTACGAGTGGTCATGTAATCAGGTTCTGGCCATCAGGAGGGACTCCCACTCCAGCACTCTCACCTGGAAACTCCCATGGACAGAGGAGCTTAGTGGGCTGCAGTCCAGGGGGTCGCAAAGAGTCAGACATGACTGAGCGACTTCACTTTCACCTTTCACTTTCATGCATTGGAGAAGGAAATGGCAACCCACTCCAATGTTCTTGCCTGGAGAATCCCAGGGACGGGGGAGCCTGGTGGGCTGTCGTCTACGGGGTCGCACAGAGTCGGACACGACTGAAGCGACTTAGCAGCAGCAGCAGCAACTTTTAGGGTACTCCTGCCCCTCCCTCCCTGCCATGGCTGGAATGTGGACATGATGGATGGCAGGAGCTGAAGCAGCCATCTTATTTCATGAGGTGGAGGCTGCATATTGAAGATGGCAGAGTCACAAAAGAGGAACAAACTGAGTCTTGGCTGCTCGGGGGCCACCATGACTTGGACAAGGAAGCGGAAGAAAAAGGAACTTCTCTCCTGCTTAAGCCTCTATTGTGTTAGTCTTTGTTAAGCAGCCAGATGGCACTCCGACTGATACCATGTGTGCCCATCATCCTGCTAGTCTGGGCAGGAGAGGGCAGGGCAGGGTTCCCAGCTTTATGCACTGAGCCCCTGGCAGAGTCTGTCTGATACCATAGGTGTGGTTAAAGCAAAATGAACAGAGGAATTCGCCCAAGGTTTGTTTTGTTTGTTTTGATGTTTGAAACTGGAACAGAAAGACCTGCGCTTGATAGAGGGATCAGTTCAGTTCAGTCGCTCAATCATGTCCGACTCTTTGCAACCCTACTGATAGAGGACATTCACTAACAAACATAAAACAGAGAAGGCAGCAAATAAACAGACGTCCAGCACAGGCTGGGACTTCTCTGGAGAGTGACGTGTTGGGATAGATTGTAAAAGTCACAAACACAGTCAGATGTGTGCTGGACAGAACAGAGCAGCAAAGAAATAATGGAACTCGCAGGAACATCAGGAGCAAAGTACATGCCCAGAATATCAGGAGGTGCTGAGCCTCCGGTCAGACGGTAGGTGCAGACCCAGGGCAGTCATTCACCAGGCTGAGACTGAGGGCAAGTTACTGCACCTCTCCAAGCTGCCGGTGACTATGTTAAGAACAATACCTAGATTGTAAGGATTAGTAAGTGGAAAGTGTCTGGCATAAAACAAGAGCTTGCTAAATGGTAGCTTTTATTATCTATAATATACAGTTTAATCCCTTTGTTTTACAAGTATGAAAACTGGACCTAGGGACTTCCCTGGTGGTCCAGTGGGTAACACTCTGTGCTTCCGATGCAGGGACTCCAGGTTCAATCCCTGGTCCAAGAATGAGATCCTTTATGCCACAACTAAGAGCTCGCATGTTTCAATGAAGGTTGAACATCCTGTGCACCGCAGCTAAGACCCAGCGCAGCCAAACAAATAAATAAATAAAATAAAAAAAAAAAAAAAAAACACACAACTAGACCTAGGAGGCAGAATGGTCTGCCGAGGGCCACACGGCTCTTACTGACAGAGCCAAGATTAGAACACTGGGCCCCTACTCCTCCTGCAGTGCCCTGGTGTGTAAGTTGCCCTGGATGAGTAGAAGGACTAGGTAATCAGGGAGAACTCTTGAAAGTGAGACTAGAATATCTGGAAACGATTGTGTATGCAATCAGGACGATCACAAGTTTTTAAATTAAAAAGTAAGATTGCAAGAAGGGTGTGTATTGAGCATGTGTGCCCTAAAGGTCAAAGGCTCCCCTGCTCCTTCCTCCGGCCCATCCTCCTTGTGCCAGGACCTGGAGGATCCTACAGCTTGTATGGGCCAGCCCAGGCGCCCACTCTCCCTCCTGCCCTTTCTGGGGATATGACAGATTCTGAGGGACTATCAGCTCCTCCCCTGACGCCCGTCTGCCTGCCTGAAGAGATGCCCCCGGCTGCCTGGTCTGGGCACCCAACTGACCCTTGTGGACGTCTGGCCAGCAGCTCCTTCAGCTATGCTCTGGCTCCGCAAACATCCTAAATGCATAAAGCCATGAGTGAAGTTGTCCTAGCCTCCTCTCCCACGGCCTTCAGTCCTGACCCTGGCAGTGTGGCCCCTGAAGCTGGCCCCCCCCGCCAGCAAGCACTGCCATCAGACCCACTCAAGCTCTGGCTGCCAGAGCCCCACGCTGTGCTGGAGTTCCCACTTAGAGAACCCAAGAGAGGAGAGGAGAGGAGGGCACCACTGGGGCCATCAGCTCTAGGCCCGGAGGTCGTGCAGGGAGAGGGAGGAGGGGGAGAAAAAGATGGAGGAGGAGGAAGAACCAGAGGGGAGACAAGAGGAGGCGCTTTCCAGAAAGCCACTCTCTTCTACATTCATTGTCTCCTTTCATTATATCATCACCTCCTTTATTCCTCATGAACCCCCAGAAGGCAAGCTCTCTAGTACCCCCATTTCTTTACAGGAGTGGAGGTGCGAGGAGGACAGGGGGCCTGCCCAGGCAGCCAGGTACCAGAGGCGCTGCTGGGACATGGGCTCCACCTGTCCAACCCCTGCATCCACCTTAAAAGGCCCCAGAGCAGCAGGGGACTCGGCTTTGAGCCCCCACAAGAGGGTCTAAAGGACAGGGAGACTGGACTAGAGGTCAGGCCAGGTGCGGTCCCTGCAACAATGCTTGGGAGAAGCTCAGGAAGGGGCGGGTCATGGAGGGTGCTCACAATATCCATGCAGCGGAGGGAAAACCGAGCCAGAGGCAGCATCAGTTCAGTTCAGTCACTCAGTCATGTCCGACTCTTTGCGACTCCATGGACTGCAGGACGCCAGGCTTCCCTGTCCATCTCCCGGAGTTTACTCAAACTCATGTCCATTGAGTCGGTGATGCCATCCAACCATCTCATCCTCTGTCAGCCCCTTCTCCTCCTGCCTTCAATTTTTCCCAACATCAGGGTCTTCTCCAGTGAGTCAGTTCTTCACATCAGGTGGCCAAAGTATTGGAGTTTCAGCTTCAACATCAGTCCTTCCAATGAATATGCAGGACTGATTACATTGAGGATTGAGTGGTTTGATCTTCTTGTAGTCTAAGGGACTCTCAAGAGTCTTCTCCAACACCACAATTTAAAATCATCAATTCTTCAGTGCTCAGCTTTCTTCATAGTCCAACTCTCATATCCATACATGACTAATGGAAACCATAGCTTTGACTAGACCTTTGCCAGCAAAGTAATGTCTCTGCTTTTTAACATGCTGTCCAGGTTGGTCATAGCTTTTCTTCCAAGGAGCAAGTGTCTTTTCATTTCCTGGCTGCAGTCACCATCTGCAGTGATTCTGAAGCCCCCCAAAATGAAGTTTCTCACTGTTTCCATTGTTTCCCCATCTATTTGCCATGAAGTGATAGGATGCCATGATCTTGGTTTTTTGAATGTTAGTTTTAAGCCAACTTTTTCACTCTCCTCTTTCACTTTCATCAAGAGGCTCTTTAGTTCCTCTTCACTTTCCACCATAGGGGTGGTGTCATCTGCATATCTGAGGTTATTAATATTTCTCTAGGCAATCCTGATTCCAGCTTGTGCTTCATCTAGCCCGCATTTCGCATGATATGCTCTGCATAGAAGTTAAATAAGCAGGGTGACAAGAGGCAGCATAGCTTCCCCCAAACAAAGCTGGGCGGGCAGCCTGCACCCAGTCCTGGGGGATGGGAGTCCTTGTTGGCAGCAGTACCTCTAGGTCTGGGAAGACCCTTCCAGCAAGCAGTGAGGACCGCACCGTCCATTATTCAAAGATTCAGATGCTGGTTTTCTCCTGAGGATGGAAACTCTAAACCTCAACGCGTGCTTCTAAAGCCTCCACGGATTTTGCATGGATCCCATCATGTCCCTTATTGTGAAGTCTTTTCAAATGTTGTGGCCACCGTGGGTGGGACGGAGGGTCTCCACCCACCAGGCAAGGAGCATGGGATGGGCATGTGACCTCGGAGCCACTGTCAGGCTCTCAACACACAGCTGTGCGACACACATGAACGGGCACAGCAGCCGGGACACAAGACGAGACCCCTCAGTGGCCAGCGTTGCAGAGCAGAATCCCGGCAGCCATCTACGGGGCTGGGGGGAGGGCGGGGGTTGCGTCTGCACAAGCTCTTGGCACACGTGTGGCTGACAATCACCCCCACACCCAGGCCCAGGAATCTGGCCCAGAGCCTGCCGGCAACAGGGTGCTGGTAATCCCCAGCTGCCTCCCTGACGCTATTCGCAGACGCTGTCCAAGGCGGAAAGGAGAGAGTGACTGTTTCCAAGGTCACACACCCAAAGGGGGACATGGAACCAGAGGACAGAGACAGGCATTTGGGCCAAAGCCATCAGCTCTCGTTCACGTGGGCCAATGGGCGAGCACAGACCCATTCGTTCAGCACTTTCATTGAGCAACTACCAAGGGCCCAGCAGCTTAGAGCATCTGGGTAACCCAGCTCCTGGGAAACATCTCGGTCCTTTCCTGGGCCTGATTTCCTAGGAAGAACTGGGCTTTGGCTATCACACGGACCTAAAAAAGAACTCTTGGCTCGGCTAAACTGCTGGCTGGAAGAGTCCGGGCAAGTTACTCAACATCTCTGAGCCTGTTTCCTTGTAACACAGTACCCGTGCCTGCTGCACCCAGTCTCAGCAAGATGATGCCGGCAGGCACCCAGCACTGGCCTGGGTCCCAGGACTAGATGGATCCCTCGTTGAAGAAAGTGTGGCAAGCAGGCGGCAGGCCTTGCACTGCGCTCTGCTCCCTGTGGGAAATACTCAAGTGATGATCCATCCGGGCTCATCTGATGGCGCAGGGAGGTCGCAGCAGGAGGCAGGCTGGGCCCCTCCAGCTGTTTCTCCTGAAGTTTGCCCGAGAGGGGAAATTATCACCTCGAGCGCCTTTTCCTCCCCGGACAGCTGCCTGGATCCCTGAGCAAGCCCGCTGGCCAGGCAGCCAGCTCCACGATGGCAGGAGGGGCTTATGAGGGTGGGTTTGAACTTGACCAGTGACCTCCAGGGAGGAGGGGTCATTTGGCCCTCCCCTCCAGCTGGGAAGGAGGGTCCAGGCTGGGCTGGGGCACAGGAGAAATCCACTTGCTGGGAGCGGGGCCACACTGGAGGGACCAGGCTACAAGGAGGTCCCTCGGTGCCTGAAGCAGGACGGGGCCAAGGGGTCTCCCTGACTGGGGCCCTGGCTGGTGGGACACTGCTTCACATCAGAGGAGAAGGAGCAACCAGGGGAGAGCGTGGGAATGCTTGAGTGTGTATGAAAAGGACAAGGGTGTGGGTAAGGGAGACAGGAGTAAGTCCCTGACCCCTCTATACCTCTGTTTCCCCATCAATAAAATGGGACAACACTACCTACTTCCAAGAGCTATCATGACACAAGAATTATTAATATTTATTACACGCTTAAAACAGGGCCTGGCACAAAACCATTACTCCTGATTTGCTAAATAAGTAAAAATAAGACACACGTGGGACTCCCCTGGTGGTGCATTGGTTAAGGCTCCACGCTCCCACTGCAGGGCACACGGGTTCGAGTGGACACCAGTTCAATCCCTGGTTGGGGGACTAAGATCCTGCATGCCGAGAGGCATGGCCAAAAAAGAACAAAGGCACGTTATCACGTGCTTAACGACAGAGCCTGCATATCGTGGCATCATAGCTAGTGGTCTTGAATCCTGCCATTAGAACCAAGACAGCCTCGAGTGCTGAGCCTTGTTCTAGGGACCCTGGAGCAGGAGGGTCTCTGACTAGAGGGATCTGTTTCTATGATTAGAGCTGCTTCAAGCCCCCGGGTGCATGTGAGTGTGTGTATGGACGCGTGTGCAGGAACATGTGCAAGGCACAGGCATGTGTTCATATTTAGACGGGCCCCTCTGCACGTGCTTACCCAGAACCCATCTGACACAGCTCTGAATTATGGTGTTGGAGCCTAGCGAGTGGGCCATGAGGCTGAGGCTCCGACTCCCTAGAAACCAGCGAAGCGAGATTTTGGTCAGAACAGGCAGCCAAAGAGAAAGGCCAAACTGTAGGATCAAGCCCAGCCTGACGCCCTGCCCTAAAGACAAAGCAGAGTGTGCAGATATTTCCAACAATATTACACTTTGAAATTCAAGTTCTCATAAAATAATAGATGCCTGGTATTGGCAAGAACCTGAGGTCCCTTCTACAGCAATCCTGAACAATCTTCACACAGTCCCTGATTGAATACGTCTCGGCATGGGGGACTCACTACTTTGCCAAAGAGCTCACTCCACTGTTAGAAAGTGAAACCTGTGAGAAAAATGCCACTTTCCGTTACTTTCCAAGTATCTGGTTCTGGTTTTCTATTTTAGAGGAATTCAAAATAAGCCCTCTGCGGGACTTCCCTGGGGGTCTGTCTGATGGCTGAGACTCCAGGCTCCCAATGCAGGGGGCCTAGGATTCAATCCCTGGTCAGAGAACTAGATCCTGTGTGCCACCAGTGAGAGCTCACGTGATGCAACCAAGGCCTGGTGCCGCCAAATAAATAAATATTAAGAAAAACAAACCCTCTGCTTCTACATGACAGCTCTTCAAATAGTTGGAGGCAGTGACCATAGCTCTCCTCTCTGCATCTCCTGTCCAGATAATCACCTTGACCTTCTCTGACCCATCTCAAACGGTCTCCTAGGGTCCTCACTGTCCATCCACAGCCTCCTTCAGCACTGAGTCCTGGAGAGGCCCCTCAGTAGCCAGAACCCACTGCAGATTGAACTGTGCCCCCCCCCAAAACATGCTGAAACCATCCTGCCCAGAACCTGTCTACATGACCTCATTTGGAAATGAGGTTTTTGCAGATATGATCAAGATGAGGGCATCCTGACTTAGGGTGGGGCCCTACACCCAGTCTCTGCTCTCGAAAGGAGCAGGTGATTGGACCCAGACACACCCCAGGGACACGGCCCGGTGGGGAAAGAGAGAGAGTCTGCAGTGATGCGGCCCCGGGTCCAGGAGCACTGACAACCACAGGGAGCAGGGAAGAGGCATGGAAGGGATCCCTGCCTCCAGGAGGGATCCACGTTGATTTCTGCTTTCAGAGCCCCTGGCTTGTGGTCACTGTTACAGCAGCCATAGTATCAACCCAGGGCCTGAGCAAGGGTGGCCCAGCTGGCACAGTGTTTCCCTGCCCTGCTCCTCCAACACTGCAGCCAGTCTGCATCTGTTATCTTGTCTCACTGGCAAGATGAAGGGGCGGGCCACCCTGAGTCCCAGTCAGCAAGCATCCGTGGATCTTTCCACGTCCTTGGTAAGGGCAGCCCCGCCACTCAAGCACCTGCTGTCCAGGGTCTCCCGCCGTCCTGGCTCCCCCAAATCTGACTCACTCTGGGGGCCCCAGTGCCCTTCCTGCACCCCATCTGATCCTGGGGTCTCAGGACCCGCCCAGAACCTGCATTTTAGCAGGTTTTCCCGGTGACTTCATCAGCCAGCTTGAGGGGCTCTGGGCCAGAGAACCTTAGCCCAGGACTCCAGGACAAGGGCCAACCTGAAGTGTGACCCCTCCCGACCTCAAGAGACTCCCTGGGGCACAGGCGGGTCTCCTGAGCCCTCCAGAGCTGGGACATGCAACGCCAGGACAGGCCCTCAACTGCGCTGGACGCTCCTGGCAAAATCTACTCTTCTGAACGTGAACAGTTCCCACCCACCTCCACTTTCTGTTCCTTTGAATGAACAGCAACAAAAAAACATGACTTTGTGCCAAAGGTGGGGCCGGAAGTTTCCCAGAGTCCAGTTTCCTGTCAGGCCTAGGTACAACCCACAAGAGTGCTTTGTGTGTATGTGTGTGTGTGTCTGAGTGCCCACATGTGCATGTGTGTGTATGTGCGTGAGCATGTCCCGCCACGTGCAGCCTAGAGAAGGGTGGAGAAGCTCATGGAAATTCTTTCTGGTGTCAGGAAGATAGAAAAATGGGAAATGAGACTGCGCGCGCGCACACACACACACACACACACACACACAGCCCAGAGGGAAGGTCTTACTTTCCTTCACCTGGAAGGGTCTCTGGGCTTGGGAAACAAGACTGGATGAAATAGAAAACAATACGAATTGCAGAGGACATGGAGAAATTGGAACTCTTGGGCGCTGCTGGTGGGAATGTCAAATGGTGCCACCTCGACAGAAAACAGTTTGGGGTGCCTCAGAAAATTAAAAGCAGAAAATCAAATGGAGACTGACCATCGTCCTTTGTGCTTATGCGCTCATTGCCACAGGGCATGCCGGTGGAAGATCTGCCTTGAGTGTCTCCACTGTCCATCCATTAGTCCCTGTCAGGCGTGGAAGGCATTTCTACCAGTTTCCGCTGTGCTCCTAGTCTCACCCCCATCTCATTTCCTCCTCCAGGCTCCTTTAATCCCTCAGCTGCAGGCTCCAGCCCCCACCTTTGCACTTGGGTGTGAACCATTTCCTCTGCAGGCACGTGCACACATACACGCCTGGGGGTACGGGGCGGGGGTGGTGCAGGGAGAGGCGTCTTTCTGCAGAGCAGAAGGGGCTGCTCTTTCTGGTCGCCTGGGCCTTGTCCCTCCTCTGGCACAGCTGTACTAAGTCAGCACCCAGCAGGCCCCTTCCCATGGACCAGCTCTAGCCCCCACAGCCCCCACAGCCAACACTAGGACACTGGAAGGCACGTCCTCTGCACCAGCTCCATCCAACCTGCGCACAACCTCCTGAAGTTTCTCAGCCACCCAATTAGCTGCTGCTACGGACCAGCTCCGGCTTCCCAGGTGGCGCACTGGTAAAGAATCTGCCAGTGCGGGAGATGCAACAGACGTGGATTCAGTCCCTGGGTCAGGAAGATCCCCTGGAGAAGCAAATGGCAACCCACTCCAGTGGTCTTGTCTGGAGAATCTCGTGGACAGAGGAGTCTGGCGGGCTACAGGGCTACCCACAAGGTCGCAAGGAGTCGGGCATGACTGAGGCAACTGTGCACACGCGCATGGTCGTTCCATGGCTCAACGGGTAAAGAACTTGCCTGCAATGCAGGAGACACAGGAGATGGTGGGTTCAATCCCTGTGCTGGGAAAATCCCCGGAGGAGGAAAATGGCAGCCCACTCCAGTATTTTAGCCTCAAAAATCCCATGGACAGAGGAGCTTGCAGGACTGCAGTCCAAAGGGTCGCAAAGAGTCGGGCACGACTGAGTGAATAAGCAGGAAGCACAGGGTCAGTCTTTATTCAGTTTTCTGAGGAACTCCCAAACTGGTTTCCATCGAAGTTGCACCATTTGACATTCCCATCAGCAGTGCCCAAGGGTTCCTATTTCCTCTCATCCTTCTCAATATGTGTTATTTTCTGTTTTTTTTGTTTGTTTGTTTGTTTTATTAGCACCAAAGAATTGATGCTTTTGAACTGTGGTGTTGGAGAAGACTCTTGAGAGTCCCTTGGACTGCANCAGAGACATTACTTTGCCAACTAAGGTCTGCCTAGTCAAGGCTATGGTTTTTCCTGTGGTCATGTATGGATGTGAAAGTTGGACTGTGAAGAAGGCTGAGCACCGAAGAATCGATGCTTTTGAACTGTGGTGTTGGAGAAGACTCCTGAAAGTCCCTTGGACTGCAAGGAGATCCAACCAGTCCATTCTGAAGGAGATCAACCCTGGGATTTCTTTGGAAGGACTGATGCTAAAGCTGAAACTCCAGTACTTTGGCCACCTCATGTGAAGAGTTGACTCATTGGAAGACTCTGATGCTGGGAGGGATTGGGGGCAGGAGGAGAAGGGGACGACCGAGGATGAGATGGCTGGATGGCATCATGGACTCGATGGACGTGAGTCTGAGTGAACTCCGGGAGATGGTGATGAACAGGGAGGCCTGGCGTGCTGCGATTCATGGGGTCGCAAAGAGTCGGACACGACTGAGGGACTGAACTGAACTGAACTTGAGGACATGGGGACAAATAGTAACAGTTCAGGGCTATCATTGATGTGACAAATATGACTATAACTGAGGGAGCTTTGGAGGAAAAGGAAGAAAAAGTGAAAGTGCAAGAAAAAGAATATTGGCAAACAACTGAAGGCCATTTAGGGAGTTGGGTGAATACTTCAAATCTCTGCAGGAGACCATTAAGTTGAGAAGACCCATTCACCATAGAATTTGCAAGTGTTACTATAAGCAATGGCCATACTAGTGTGTGGGCCAGTAAGTTCATTTGGTCCACATCCATGTGATGTAACAGAAAAACTCAAACGAACTCTTGGCCAAACCCGTGTTTGAACAATCGTCAAGAGTTGGGGCAGGCACATATGCCTTCACGTATGGGCCTAGGTTCTTATGCTGCTCTGGTATTGTTTAGTCGCAAAGTTGTGTCTGACTCTTTGACCCCAAAGACTATAGCCTGCCAGGATCCTCTGTTCATGGGATTTCCCAGGTGAAAATACTGTAGTGGGTTGCCATTCAATAACATCATTAATAGTGGTAAAAATGATAATTAATATTAGTTGGCCTCTTGCCCTGTGACAGGCTTGCAGACATATTTATTCATACATCTGAGTACATTTCACAGAACAGCGTTTCATGTCTGTAAACATGATTCAATGTAGCAATAACTAAACAAGTCAAAATCATTACCAATGATCCTGGTCAAGATAAATTAATATTAATCAAACAGCTTTAGATTATTTCTAGACCCTGCTAGTATAAATCAGAATTAAATCTAAAGTTTGGACTCATGTATTAATTTAAGTGGGGAGGAAAAGATCTCTTTCAAACAATCCTTAACACTGAGGATCACCATTGCAAGTTGACAGACTGTAGGATCCTTGCCCAAGCTTATGTGAGCTGTGAAAACCAATAGCATTCAATGCTGGTTATCCATCGAGGTAAATTCAACTTTATTTTGGATTAAAAACATTCTGTCTTTTCGAAATCCTGAGGATAGGATGGTTTGGTGCACGTGGCATCCCAGGGTCATATTACAAGAATCTGGTTGAAGTCTAAAAGCATTAAAAAATAAAAACGTTGCCAAAGCTAAAGGCAGGTGGAAGTTCCAGGCTGCAATGCAGAGTCACCACATGGAAAATTGAATAGGAGAACAGAAGCATCACCTATTAATCAACTTCTTAGCTGGTCAGCTCCACCCTTCTATCACCACTATTCTGTTTAGGACTATTGTTTGTCTTTGATTTGACAACAGTCCCTTGCAGAAATGACTCAAGCTTTTTTGACTTGTTAAACCCTGATCGCAGTAAGCTTTCTTCCATCTCCTTTCCAGTGTTTTCTTCTGTAATGATTCTCTCATATTCTGATCCTTTGTTTGCTTTGTGCCTTTTCCTGGTAGGTCTCACACATCCTTTCTTTGTACATATGTGCCATCTGCTTCTCCATTGCCACTGTATTTCCTTCCTCCAAAAATTTTGAAGAGTATTATTTTCCCGTTAGAACAGAACTCCAAGACACTGAGAATGGTTTAATATTCCAAGATTCCATAAACAGCCTGAGTGATTGCTCAGTTTTAAATGACCTTCACACATCATTTCAGCAAATGGAGATGCATTAAATGGTTCCAACAGGTGCATGATTATAAAAAGAATGTCAGATTTTTGTGGAAATTAATACTGGAATATAGGTTCTACCATTACAGCTTAGCCACAAATGGTTCAAGTAGTATAATAATATAACAGGCTCAGGGAGCCAATTAATCCATTAGAGGAAAATTCCATTTATTAAAAAAAATAAAGTGACTTTAGCTTTAAGGAAGAACTGCAGACAACAATTCTAAATGGAATTCTTCTTAACAAATTACATACAGTTTTGTGGATAATTTAAAATCCAGCTATGAAAGGCAGGGAAGTGAATCAAGAAAATAAAATTGCTATTTTTAATAAAATGTGCTTTTGGGGGGTATACGACGCTAATTATTTTGCATCTAATTGGCAGTCACAATTGGACAAAAAGTGGAAGAATGTAAGTACAAAACATGTTCTTGGCTTCATTTCTTCATCCCTACATATTTCTGGGTTTTATTTATGGCTAAATTGAAGCTGGATGTCAAATCTGGGCCCCTCAGAACAAAATCTTAATAATTAAGTGGCAAAACTGAACATGATCGCTTCTGACACACCTACACTGGTAATTATTGCTTTGAGGCCATTTACTAATGAAATTAATGTATTCATTGCCCTAACAAATTAGCATAACTCATACATAATGCCCCACATTTCAAGACCTCACTGGAAAAACAACACTTAATACTGCAGAATGAAATGGCAAGGGCATTGCATAGAGACAGTATTCACCAAATTACTACATGTTAAAAACAACAATAGCTAAGTGTTTGTTACCAAGCAAAATGTAAACACAATGTGGGTATTAGAGCCATTAATAGTGTAGTCAAGAGTGTACAATTGATGATTATCTTTGCACTTCAAATAAGCAGATATTACAATAGCAGTAACCATGGAACCTAATTAACTGGCTACTTTTAGAGCTACAAACTATGAAAAGAATGCTCGTCAGACAGCCTCTCCTTCCCCATCACATCGATAAAGAATATTGTTCAGCTGTTGCCGCTTCTCTACATTTCTTACTAAATAAACTTGATGGCATTCTTATTAAATCCTGACCCTCCCTTCCCCCCAGCAGCAAGAGGGTTAAAAAACAGAAGGTAAGCAGTTACACTATCTATATGTTATTCTTAAAGGGGAAAATGTGAACATTATCGTGTATAAACTCAATACTTTAATATAAGAGGTCATTTTGCTCTCATTCTCTACCTGCTTTCATTTCAAATGACAAAGATGTTCAATGGAGTGGTTAGAAAAAAAAGAAAAGGAAAACTCTAAATCATATTATATTTCTTTGACTAATTGTAACCTAAAGACATTTCCCTAAGTGAAAGGTGGTGGTAGAGCTTTCTTCACTCCTGCATTAGATCAATTTTAAGGGAATTGTACACTGAAATGACTATATGCTCAACTGGATGGTACTTAACACCGGTGTGCCATGCACACACACACACACACACACACACTGAGAGCTGTAGGCAGTAATTGGAAAGCTGAGATTTGGGTTGACTCTTGCTTGGATGAGACAATGATGTTTATTACAAAGAGAGCTGCATTCACAGAACCCTTCAGTTCATAAGTTGGCCTCTATTTGGTATATAGAAATACACAGTTCATCAAAATTTGGGGCATAATTACTGAGAGAACTCAGAATTTATTATAGTTGAAGGCTTAAATCTTCATGAATGCATGTAAATGTGGAGATCATATAATTCAACTTTCTCACTTTGTATAGATGAAAGTGAAAGTGAAGTCGCTCAGTCGTGTCCGACTCTTTGCGACCCCGTGGACTGTAGCCTACCAGGCTTCTTCGTCCATGGGATTCTCCAGGCAAGAATACTAGAGTGGGTTACCATTTCCTTCTCCAGGGGATCTTCCCGACCCAGGGATCGAACCTGGGTCTCCCGCATTGGAGGCAGACGCTTTAACCTCTGAGCCACCAAGGATGGGGACAAATATTTTGAGTGTTTAAATAATTGGTTCAGGTATCATAGTTAGTAGATATAGTCAGCTAAAGTCTAGGTTTTCTGACTTTAGCTCCTTTTATTACACTGATGAGAAGGTGAATGTACAAACTCTCAGGAAAGAAATTGTTGATGTCCCCTTGTTTTATTTAATAGGAAGAAATAACGGCTAAGTGTTTCTTAGAATAAAAAAACTTCTGTAGTTTCATTAAAGCATCCTAGATATATGCTTTCAAATAATATCAATTTTGGAAATCCATAAATCCTGAAGTGCATTGAAGCATTTCAGCCATAGGGAATATACTGCTTAAAGATCCATGCCCTGACCCTCAACTTCACGTCTCCCCATGTCATTCCAGAGGGGACTTAATACCTTCTTTCATCAAATATATGCAGAGTTGATGCAAGACCAGGAAAGCTGGAAAAATATGTTAAATATGTCTGTCACAAGGCAAAAGGTGAATTTCAATTAAATTTTCCCTACTTCCTTCACTCTTTACTCCTTTTTATCTTCCTTGCCTTCCTCCATTTGTTTGAAATTATTTTCAGAACCTTCTACACCTCACTGAATATCCTACACAAATGGGCAGACTGGTTGGTGCTGGTGATAAAAGCGCTCTCTCTTTACCCTGTGTCAGTCAATGGCTCTTTCCCTCCCTTATCTGTGGTACATGTTGGTGAGAGAAGATCTTGAGAAGTTTGGAGGTGGGCCGTATGTAACTCTGTGTTTCTGTTCCCATCTGAGGCCAGAATGAAAGGTTAGTAGTAAGGCAACATGATTAACACCAATAGGCACATTTAGCTATGTATCAAGTTTCCTGAGAGGTGAAGGGACCATTTACAGGATACAGCTGAAGATGGCCCTGTGACAGATATGAAAGCTTGAGCATAACACATGTGCTTTTTTATGTCTAGAATATGGACTCAAACCAAACGAAATGTTGGCTAAAGCTCAGTTCTAAAAACATTTCAATACTCTAAGAATATTTTGAGTTTGGTCAATTTAGAAAACATGTAGATCTGATACTAGTTTTTACTTATAGTCAATGCTGCTATTAATTAAAAAACAATAGTAATAGCTACCGGAATATTCAGTGGTATGTGCCAGGCAACATGTGCTATGAATTTTACGTATGTCATCCCACACAATCTTCAACAGAATGCTACAAAGTGGGATTTAATTTTAGAATTACAGTTGTCCCCTGCTTTTGAAAGTTCACTTTAGGCCATTTCACTTCTATGGAAGACCTATATTGGTACCTATTTTCACTAACTGAAAGAAATCTGAAGAGAATTTTTGCTTTTATGAAAAAAGATGAAAAGCAAAAATAATATTGGTTTTGCAGCAAGCCATGATACAGTCAGCAAACACTCAGAGCAGTGGAAGCGGCCCCACCAAGAGCTCCTTGCATGGGATCTGCACTCAGCATCAAGCCCTGTAGCCTTCAACCGTGTCTGTGTGCATCTGTCCTTTATCTCCATGTATTTTGTGTATCATTAGCAAGATATATTTTGAGGCAATTGCTTCTTCACTTTATATTACTTCAGCTTATGAAAGGTTTCACAGGAACATTCTGCTTTCAAACAGTGGAGGAACCTATAACCTCACTGTAACCCCCGGTCAGAGAGATTTAATAAGTAATAACAACAATATTAAATATGTAATGAATTGTTGTTTAGTTGCTAAGTCATGTCTGACTCTTTTGTGACCCCATGGACTGTATCCTTCCATGTTCCTCTGTCCATGAGATATGCCAGGCAAGAACACTGGAGTGGGTTGCCATTTCCTTTTCCAGGGGATCTTCCTGACCCAGGGACTGAACCTGTGTCTCCTGGATTAACAGAGAGATTCTTTACCTCTAAGCCACCAAAGAAGTCTTTGGTGAAGAGTAGGAATAGTTAACATTTATTACAGGTTTTCTATGTGATACATCCTACTCTGCATGTTTACATTTAATCCTATGTAATCTTCACAACAATCCAGTAAAGTTAGGTGTGATTAATCCATTTACAAGGAAGAAAAGAAGGATCAGAGAGATTAAATAACTAAAGGATAAACATCTGGTAAGTGGTGAAGCCAAGTGAACCCTATTAGCCTGACTCTGTAGTTCACACTCTGTCCATAATATTCACTGCTGCTGCTGCTAAGTCGCTTCAGTCGTGTCTGACTCTGTGCGACCCCATAGACGGCATCCCATGAGGCTCCCCCGTCCCTGGGATTCTCCAGGCAAGAACACTGGAGTGGGTTGCCATTTCCTTCTCCAATGCATGAAAGAGAAAAGTGAAAGGGAAGTCGCTCAATCGTGTCTGATTCTTAGCAACCCCATGGACTGGGCCCACCAGGCTCCTCTATCCATGGGATTTTCCAAGCAAGAGTGCTGGAGTGGGGTGCCATTGCCTTCTCCGATAATATTCACTATCCCAAGATAAATCACTCATGTAACACACAGACAAAGTTTGGAGGCAAATCTGTGAGACTACTGCATCCTCTTCCTTTCTGTCCAGTCTCAAGGCCTTTGCTCTTGGTTTTCCCCCTAACTAGAGCTAGCTCTGTAGCCCAGCTTTCCCCAAGGGTGACCCCTCATCTGTTAGTCATTTCTGATCCAGCTCCTTCTCAGAGAGTCCTCCTTGGAACACCTGATCTAAGTATATTGCCCAGATATTTGTCTTCACATCAACTTGCCTCCCTAGTGGCAAGGAGACAATAACTGTATGTATGTATGTGTGTGTGTTAGTCACTCAGTCATATCCAATGCTTTGTGATCCTTTGGACTGTAACCCACTAGGCTCTTCTGTCCATGGAATTCTCCAGACAAGAACACCAGAGTGGGTAGCCATTCCCTTCTCCAGGAGATCTTCCTGACCCAGGGATCAAACCCAGGTCTCCCACATTGCAGGCAGATTTTTACCATCTGAGCCACTAAAGAAGCCCCATATGTGTGTATATAATGTGTGTATGTGTGTTTATATGTATATGTGTGTATTTATAACTGGTTGTATGTATATGTATGTGTGTATATATCATTGTATATTTACCTGTTTGTTAATGATTTATTCTTTGATTCTGCAGTTCTAAGCTTCATGAAGACAAGAACTAGGACCCTTTTCCTTACAGACATACATCACGACTTCTCTTAAAGCTTTGTAAAGATTAGGTGCTCAAAGGGCTTGGTGAGTGGAGGAATACGTGAATATGCCTAAGCTCAGTATTACAAGTGTGACTATAACTGCTTCTCTGGGCTTCCTAGGTGGCTCAGTGGTAAAGAATTCACCTGCCAATTCTGGAGACACAAGAGATGCAGGTTCAGTCCCTAGGTTGGGAAAATTCTCTGCAGGAGGAAATAGCAATCTAGTCCAGTATTTTTGCCTGGAGAATACCAAGGACAGAGGAGCCTGGTGGACTATAGCCCATGAGGTCGCAAAGAGTTGGACATGCCTGAGCCCGCACACATATGCACGCATAACTGTTTCTCTCTGTGACTGTTTGTGGAATTTTAGATTATGGTGTAGAGGTTTTAAAAAGAGCAAAGCAAAACTGTTTGCTTCAGTGTTGAGCAAGTTTTACTTTAGCGTCATAGTTTAGTTCAAGTTCTTGTTATCAAAAGCTTTATGGGAAGAGAGTTGCTAAGAACACAACTTTGCACCCTACTCTTAAAAGCGCTCTTGCTGATTTTTTTTTTTTTTTTAAAGAAGCCCCATATGTGTGTATATAATGTGTGTATGTGTGTTTATATGTATATGTGTGTATTTATAACTGCTTGTATGTATATGTATGTGTGTATATATCATTGTATATTTACCTGTTTGTTAATGATTTATTCTTTGATTCTGCAGTTCTAAGCTTCATGAAGACAAGAACTAGGACCCTTTTCCTTACAGACATACATCACGACTTCTCTTAAAGCTTTGTAAAGATTAGGTGCTCAAAGGGCTTGGTGAGTGGAGGAATACGTGAATATGCCTAAGCTCAGTATTACAAGTGTGACTATAACTGCTTCTCTGGGCTTCCTAGGTGGCTCAGTGGTAAAGAATTCACCTGCCAATTCTGGAGACACAAGAGATGCAGGTTCAGTCCCTAGGTTGGGAAAATTCTCTGCAGGAGGAAATAGCAATCTAGTCCAGTATTTTTGCCTGGAGAATACCAAGGACAGAGGAGCCTGGTGGACTATAGCCCATGAGGTCGCAAAGAGTTGGACATGCCTGAGCCCGCACACATATGCACGCATAACTGTTTCTCTCTGTGACTGTTTGTGGAATTTTAGATTATGGTGTAGAGGTTTTAAAAAGAGCAAAGCAAAACTGTTTGCTTCAGTGTTGAGCAAGTTTTACTTTAGCGTCATAGTTTAGTTCAAGTTCTTGTTATCAAAAGCTTTATGGGAAGAGAGTTGCTAAGAACACAACTTTGCACCCTACTCTTAAAAGCGCTCTTGCTGATTTTTTTTTTTTTTTGCTCCTAAGCAGTTTTTCTGCTTATTTACACTTTTAAATGTTTGCATTTTAACTGGAGTTTTTACTTTAACAAATAACACAATGCTACTTGGGCAACAGCTGCGGAGTTGACCATCAGAAAGAATAACTACCATTTATAAAGTCACTAAAGAGGAATCTGGAGTTTATTATTTTTTCCTTAATTTCCATGGCAAAGAAATAATCTTTCATTTACAAATGAAAACTGGTTTTCTCCTTAGAGTTCATGTGCTTGTACCATATTGAGAGAAAAGAGCTTCAGCTTGCATGTGGGTCTTGGTAGGTGTGTAGATAAAAAAAAAAAATAGAGAGCTTCTTTAATGTGATTCTAATTTGGGGCAGTAGCAGTGGATGGAGGGAGAGGGTGGCGGAAATGCCTTTGGCTTGATGTCCTAAGTCACATGCAAACTAACAGTGTCTGGTCTGCAGAAATGGACACAGGAAAGAGGGTAAGTGGTGATAGGTCAGAAAAGGTATTTTTGTTGTAAAAATATAAAATAAATTAGACATTGAACTAGATGTCATTGTATAGGAAATAAAGTCTAAGGAGCTTTTTTCAATTTCAAGAAGAGCCCTTCAAACCCTCACTTTTACTTATTAAGTACTTATTGCATGCCAGTCACTACCAGGTATATTAGATGTATCTTAACTTGCTAAATCCTTAATTCAAGTAATTCTTATGACCTGCATTTTATTGGTGAGGAAATTGAAGCACAAAGGATTAAGTAACTAATTTGCCCAGGGTCACCTGGGAATTAAATGCCAGATCCAGGATTTAAACTCCATTCTAACTACTACCAAAATCCATGAATCCTTGGATCCTAGGATCTTCCAAAATTTTTGGAAGAAATTTTCCCACAGAATCTCAGGCAGAGTGAGTTCTTAATTAAGAAAGTTCCCCATTTTGAAGGCTGGCAGAAGAATATGCCAGACATGGTTATCTGCAGCCATTAAATTTGGGCAAAGAAAGATAGAATGGTTTGTGTCTATGTATTTATTCGTGTGTGTGTGTTTTTAAGAATGTAAAACCGCACTACATGAAAAAAAATGTGAAAGGGAAACATCATTTTCTATGTTCCGTAACACAGCGCAGAAATCGAGGGAATACAAGCCACTCTTAATAATTCAAGAGCTGAAAGGATATAGTAAGGGGGGAGCCCAGTCAAGTTCTGTAAAGCACTAGTTATTGTGGCGGACATTTGAACCTACTAAGGTTCAAATAATTACTTTGAAATATAACACCAAAGAATAAAGCCTAATGTGACACAATTATCCCATAAGGTAGGTCATCCAGTACTCTTATACTTACAAAGGGCTAGGGCTTTCTTCCCAACAGGGCATACACACACACACACACACACACACACACACACACATACTCATTCACTATACTTCAATATTTGATATTTTAGGACCATGTGATAACAATGCCAAAAAATTTTTGGGGTTCATACTGTGGCAGTCTAGGATATGAAGTTTTAACATCAAGGTTCCGGGATGGGTGATCCCTAGGAAGAATTTCCTGGTGGCCTTAAAATTCTGTGTGTATGTTTACCTGGTGAGGGAGGTAAACAGCTAGGAGAGTCATAATTAAGGAGCATTCTTAGCTAATTCCCACTCTGCCCAGTGGTGAGAATTGGAGGACTTTGTAGGAATTTTCTAAACCTGCACTGAGGCTGGGAACAAGGCGGCAGTCCTTGCTTTGCCTGCATTGAATGAGTGTTCTCGACTTCATAGTCCTAGATTCTTACTGATGCAGTGACTAAAATCCACTTCTCTCAGAAACTCCATGGTCTTGTTTAGCCACAGCCTCAAGGAATGCCACATTGTGGGGGTCAAGTGCTAAGAACCCAGGGACTGAAAAAAAAAACCCAGATTGGTCAGACTTATGAGAAACATTATTAAGAGGCAATCAATCTTCCTCTGGTGACATGCTGGCAGGAGCACAGGGCTGCTGAGTCCGATTCCTGGAGGGGTTAGCACTGGGACAGCCAATGTGTGCAGGCGGCTTCCCCTTACAACTGAAGGGTGAGCAGTGTCTGGAGAAGGAACTTTGGGTGACCTCAAGGAACGATGCTTGCGGCTGGCCTAGGACACCCGTGAGAACATTCTGTTATGTTTATAAACTTTACAAAGTTATGATCGCAGTTATATAACCCCTATGTGGTGCCATAGTTAATGAAGTGCTGGAAGTTAGGAAAATAGCAATGATGTTGTTTTGCTCGCACTGGGCTTTACTATACAAGGGTTAAACTCAGTGCTAATTTGCTAATGTGACACCGGATGTGATCTCACTAGCAATGGCCACAGGTCAAGTCAATCTTCTATTTCAGGAAAGTCATAGCGATCGAATTAATATACAACCATATTAAAGTCATTTTAAAGAGGGAATGCTAATGAGTGACTGAAATTTGTGGTTTAATTCAAATGCAGAACAAGATCGTCCCATAAAATAGCTATAATAATAATTTGTTGACTCAATAGTTTATCCTTGTTTTTATTTTTTGAGCACCAATCTGCAATACCAAATGCCCATTTTGAAAAATGCCACCATTCCATCTCTCCTCCCACAGCTGCTGTACGCTTGCCTGTTTAGAAAGCGCTCAGCAGCTTTTTCAATAGCTTTCTAATTCTTGTCTTTGTAATAACAATACAAATAAAACTTGAGGGCTCCATCTTTATACCCATCTCCCAGCACACCATAAGGCATACACACAGTGCCTAAGCATTGCTTGCACATGGAAGGCACTTTATAAATGTTGAGTAAAAGCAATGAATCAGCACAACCATTTGCAGATAAAAAAATCACTTTTTCACCTGAAGTAGAACCTGGAGGTTCAAGTCAATATTTAATTAAAGACCTAATAGTTGTGTTAAGCCTAATGAATTGTTGTACCTACAAATGTCATAATGTTTCTCTATTAGATCACAAAGGGATTTTGATGGCCAAAGAAGTACTTGGACAGTAAACTATAAAAATCTTAGTGCTCAGTTGGATGAATTAAACATTATAGAAAGTAATAAATGGCTGTAGCCACATCCTTTTACTAAAAATATTCCATTTCATAAACGCACTGGAGGGAAACAATGTGATTGTGACATTCAGATATATTCAAGACGAGAATATGTTCTTTAGTTTTCTCAGAGGACAAAGTTCCACCAAAATCATTTGCTGAGGTACTTAAAATATTGAAATGACAATATTTAAAATATTTATTTATTAACATTTTTCAGAGATAGCATTGTAAAAATTCAGATCTGTTGAACAGGTTTTCTGCCTAGATACTTTAGCTCTAGGCAAATTCCTCAAAACCAAAAAAGTAAAACCTCTTCTTTTTATAAGACATACAAGACTGGTTACAAGATGAATAAAACTCATAAAAAAAATAAAACAACCAAATATCAAATTGAACAAGATAAGAATTATGATGTTATTTCACCTTTTATCATCATAGATATGAAAATTTAAAAATCCTCCAATTTTCCTTTGAAAGAAAAATAAGCATATAAAATGTCAACAAGGCTTCTCTTAAATTTTTAACAGACTCATAAAAAAGTAAACTGCAAAAAAACTTGAGAAACATTTTGCATATGATTTCCATAAAGTTGTTTCACTTCCGGAAAACTCAGAATAGTACTGCACATGTTCAGTACAGCACAGCGTAGGGAAGCATGCCAATGGAGAAAACTGCAGATTTCAGAGTGCTTGTATCAAAAATAATGTGTTTTATGTAATTATAATTGAGCATCTCCTTAGATATTTAAATCATAAATTTTGTGGAACCCACCACTACATCCTGAAAGAGAACTTAGCCCTTTCAGTAACATTTCATTTCCAATTACCTCTAAAAGTGTATCTGTGTTAACTTCTCTGGTATTTGGGACAATGGCTAACCCATTCACTTTTCATATGAGGGAAAATCAGGGCTCATACTAGAATAAATGGCATTGTTTTAACCTGGTACAAATGCAATCAGTTAATCAAAAGGAAGTAGAATCCAGGTTTAAATTAAATGTAAGAGGTGGGGGCATACTATGCTTTTCTATAAACCTGCAATAACCTGTTATTTTATCTAACCTACTCAAAACCTCTTCAGTTCAGTTCAGTGGCTCAGTCGTGTCCGACTCTTTGCAACTCCATGAATCGCAGCACACCAGGCCTCCCTGTTCATCACCTTCTCCTGGAGTTCACTCAGACTCACGTCCATCGAGTCCGTGATGCCATCCAGCCATCTCATCCTCGGTCGTCCCCTTCTCCTCCTGCCCCCAATCCCTCCCAGCATCAGAGTCTTTTCCAATGAGTCAACTCTTCTCATGAGGTGGCCAAAGTACTGGAGTTTCAGCTTTAGCATCATTCCTTCCAAGGAAATCCCAGGATTGATCTCCTTCAGAATGGACTGGTTGGATCTCCTTGCAGTCCAAGGGACTCTCAAGAGTCTTCTCCAACACCACAGTTCAAAAGCATCAATTCTTCGGCGCTCAGCTTTCTTCACAGTCCAACTTTCACATCCATACATGACCACAGGAAAAACCATAGCCTTGACTAGGCGGACCTTAGTCGGCAAAGTAATGTCTCTGCTTTTGAATATACTATCTAGGTTGGTCATAACTTTTCTTCCAAGGAGTAAGCGTCTTTTAATTTCATGGCTGCAGTCACCATCTGCAGTGATTTTGGAGCCCCAAAAAATAAAGTCTGACACTGTTTCCACTGTTTCCCCATCTATTTCCCATGAAGTGATGGGACCGGATGCCATGATCTTCGTTTTCTGAATGTTGAGCTTTAAGCCAACTTTTTCACTCTCCTCTTTCACTTTCATCAAGAGGCTTTTTAGTTCCTCTTCACTTTCTGCCATAAGGGTGGTGTCATCTGCATATCTGAGGTTATTGATATTTCTCCCGGCAATCTTGATTCCAGCTTGTGCTTCTTCCAGCCCAGCGTTTCTCATGATGTACTCTGCATATAAGTTAAATAAGCAGGGTGACAATATACAGCCTTGACGTACTCCTTTTCCTATTTGGAACCAGTCTGTTGTTCCATGTCCAGTTCTAACTGTTGCTTCCTGACCTGCATACAGATTTCTCAAGAGGCAGGTTAGGTGGTCTGGTATTCCCATCTCTTTCAGAATTTTCCACAGTTTATTGTGATGAACACAGTCAAAGACTTTGGCATAGTCAATAAAGCAGAAATAGATGTTTTTCTGGAACTCTCTTGCTTTTTCCATGATCCAGCGGATGTTGGCAATTTGATCTCTGGTTCCTCTGCCTTTTCTAAAACCAGCTTGTACATCAGGAAGTTAACGGTTCACGTACTGCTGAAGTCTGGCTTGGAGAATTTTGAGCATTACTTTACTAGCATGTGAGATGAGATCTTCAGGTAAAGCTATTTCCACTTTTGTGAGTAGAACAGTGGGTGTACAGAGGTGAGTTACAAGTTTGAAAGCGAAATCTGGAAAAAAAAAAAACAACAACACATTTTACCCCAGGAAACACTAAACCAACATCATTTCCTCCTGTCAGAATCAGATTTAAATACACTTTTCCTACAAATAGTTTGATTGTATTGTGCTATGTATATGTAGATGACTAAAATGACCACCATGTACTTTGAAAATTCCATGTATTTCTCCATAATTTTAATAAATGTTAAATATGATTAACTACCTATGAGGAAATTCTTATGCTTAGGAGTAATTACTACAAATATCTCATCTGCAAATAACGATTTTTACTTCTGAAAGTCCAGTGCAGAGATAGTTCCTGGTATAGAAAACCAGGATTTTGCTGTGGAAAGATGGCTGCCTTCTCATTTCCCTGCCACCTATCCAGGCTGTGTAGATCCTCTGCCATGTGCTGTAAGCTATGTCTCCCAGATGCACCAAAATCTCTTGGGTGCCACAAATGGATGAGAATGAATCTATTCAGAGTTTTGATGGGACCTGGCGAGAGCAATTACACTACTTAACTCTCAGCTGTGGATAACACCCAACTAGAAAAGAATTTAAAAAATAGTAAAACTAAGAAACAGTATTTGGTGGAAATACAGTTGTAGGAAAGAAATGGAGGTAAAGGACAGAACAATCATAAAATATGTTCTTTGGTACAAGAGAACACAGCTACTTCTGTAGCTCTGTCCTGGGAGACTAGGATTGACATATACACATTACTATGTATAAAGTTGCTCACGAAAAAGGACCTCCTGTATAGCACAGAGAACTCTACTCAATACTCTGTAATCGTCTATATAGGAAAAGAATCTAAAAAAGAATGGATATATGTATATGCAGAGAAGGCAATGACACCCCACTCCAGTACTCTTGCCTGGAAAATCCCATGGACGGAGGTGCCTGGTGGGCTGCAGTCCATGGGGTCGTGAAGAGTCGGACACGACTGAGCGAATTCACTTTCACTTTTCACTTGCATGCATTGGAGAAGGAAATGGCAACCCACCCCAGTGTTCTTGCCTGGAGAATCCCAGGGACGGGGGAGCCTGGTGGGCTGCCTTCTATGGGGTTGCACAGAGTCGGACATGACTGAAGTGACTTAGCATATGTATATGCATAACTTGTTCACTTTGCTGTACACCTGAAACTAACATTGTAAATCAACTGTGTTCCGGTGTGTGCTAAATCTCTCCAGTCGTGTCTTTGCAACCCCATGGACTGTAGCCCACCCAGGCTTCTCTGTCTGTGAGATTCTCCAGGCAGGAATACTGAAGTGGGTTGCCATTTCCTTCTCCAGGACATCTTCCTGACGCAGGGATTAAACCCATGTCTCCTGCATTGACAGGTGGGTTCTTTACTACTAGCTCAACCTAGAAAGGCTTCAATAAAATTTTAGATAAATAAATCATAAAAAAGTGGCTGCAGCTGACTGTGACAGGCTATCTGTCTAAGGATGGCCCTGGGTACTAAGACAGAAACATGCTCATTAGTTACCACATATGAGCTATCCTGGGCCTACCACCAATTTCTTACTCAGAGGACAATGCTTTTCACATGTGAACTAATGGATATTAAGTCATATGTTTTACATTAATGGCACTCATCTTGGAAGAATCATGGCAAGAAGAACAGCTGTGTCTCTTACCTCAGAGATATGACTCTTCATCTTGGACCTTCATCTTGGACTCTTCATCCTAGATTCTTTCCCCACATAGGCCATTACAGAGTATTGAGTATAATTCTCTGTGCTATACAGGAGGTCCTTTTTAGTGAATAACTTTATATATAGTAATGTGTATATGTCAATTCCAATCCCCCAATTTATCCCAGGACACAGCCCAGGACAAAGCCTTAGGATCTTATTAGAAGAATTCGTTTTTAGTAAGACTACTTTCAAAATTATGCATACCAGAAAGATAAATATAAAACACATTAGCATCCATCCTGCTTTTCCACATGTAAGCAGAAGATGAAAATAACAGAGAAAAAAGGGTAATGAAAATTATACTCTGTATCATTTAAAAATCTGATTCAGATTTGATAATTCATATCTTCTTTGCATTTAGATGTGTTGTTTCATGGAAACAGTCTTTAAGAATCTCCTAGCCAATAGGGCATGAAAAGGTAATCCTTGAAAACAGCTTGGACAATGAGTTCACAGTGGCAATCAGACTCAGAAATATTCAAGGTCCATGGTGTTAGACTGTCATCCTGAAAAGGAACTGTATGTTATGTAGCATGGGGGTTAGTCACTCGGTCGTGTCCTGCTCTTTGTGACCCCATGGACTGTAGCCTGCCAGGCTTCTCCATCTGTGGAATTCCCCAGGGAAGAATAATGGAGTGGGTTGCCATTTCCTTCTTTAAGGAAGGAAATGGGTGGCTTTTAAAAGAAATAGCCATAACCTGAGAGCAAATTAGCATGTTCCAGGAGCATGACCTCCAGAATTAAAACCCAAGCATGCCTGGAGGAGGATTGTACAGGAATCCACACTTCATTCTAACTCTGCAAACTTATAATAAATGGGGATTTAAGGCAAACAAGAACTGACTCATTTGAAAAGACCCTGATGCTGGGAAAGATTGAAGGTGGGAGGTTAAGGGGACGATCGAGGATGAGACGGTTGGATAGCATCACCGACTCAATGGTCATGAGTTTGAGTAAACTCCAGGAGTAGCTGGTGATGGACAGAGAGGCCTGGTGTGCTGCAGTCCATGGGATTGCAAAGAGTCAGACAAGACTGAGCGACTGAACTGAACTAAGGCAAACAAAAAAAAAGGAGCTCCCACCAGAGGTAAAGACAGATAAAGGGCATCTCCAAAGTAAGTTACATATGCTTCAGTGAATGCAAGTCAACTACAAATATTTGCAGTAATAAGAGAATATGATTTTTCTTTTTGGAGAAATATTTCCTTTATAGCTTAATGGGGAAGTTTGAATCATCACACAATTTTTAAAACTTAATCGTTTTTCTCAAAAATTACAAATCATAGAGAAATAAACTTTAATATTATAGACCATTATATATCTTGTACCTGTTCTTATAGATATCTTCAAGTCACAATTGCTTTTACAATTTACTTTTCTGATGATCTTTGAGAAATAAAATTTATTTTCTGAACATTATTTTTGAATGACTTTTAAACTGACTAATTAAGAACTTTGAACAAAAAGTAATATTTTACCTTTTAGCATCTCTACATACATTTTGTTTAGTCACTCAATTGTGTCTGACTCTTTGCACTCCCATGGATTATAGCCTGCCAGGCTCTTCCATCCACGGAATTTCCCAGCCAAGAATACTGAAGTGTGTTGACACTTCCTTCTCAAGATGATCTTCCCGACCCAGGAATCAAAACTGTGTCTCCTCCATTGGCAGGCGGGTTCTTTACCATTGAGCCACTAGGGAAGCCCCTCCACAGACATATATGCACACATAAATAAATGACAAACAAGTTATTCTAGAATATTCTAATGACCTTAGGGCCTTCTATAGTACCCCATTAGAAAAGATCTCTCCTTCCAGAAATTCTATAATATTAGTTACCTGAATTCTAACAGCTTTGAGCTCACAGCTTTCCACCAGTATTATTTATGTTCATGACTGCTTGTCACAGAAAACCATATGCTCTCAGAAGGCCTCTTTCTGAAGGCCTATACAGTTTTTAGACCTAAACCACATAACAGCAATTATTAATATGTGATGAATGAATAAAAATAAATGTGGAGAAGTTTTCTTCTTCTAAGGGATACCAAGTGAATCTCATAATTTCCTTAAGGAAATTATAGTTCAATAGAGAGGGCTGGTATAACCAAAGTAATCATTCCAAATATGAGGCACTTCCTGGCTATTATTGACTCAATGTTAAGTTTTATTTTAGTTGCGATTCATTGAAAAAAATGGAGTCTAAATGTCCAAGGACAAAGGAATTAGGTGGAATAAGATGTGCTCATATAATTAAATACCTCACTCCAACTAAAAATTCTATTTTGAGGCATTTTTAATGACTTGGAGAAAATTTTATATTTTCTTTGTGGAGAAAAGTGTAAGGTAAAATTGAGCATATAGCTTAATTTTGTTATAAAGAAAAAAATGAAAGAGAAGATGGAGAAATGCTTAAAAATCTTTTTGTGAGAGCATTTGAGGTGAATTTTATTCTTTACATATTTTTGTAGTTTCAAAAATTTCTATAATAAGCATATAATAGTTTTGTAATTGAGAAGTTACAAAATTGTGGGAGAGAGAGTTGATTTGCATGACAAAGTAAAAAAAAAATCTTAAAAAAAAAATCTGCTTTTTGTTAGGGAAACTCCAAAAGAGTTAAGACAACAAATGTAAGATCATAGCAGCACAGATATTACAAAGGATTGAAAATATTAAATTTTTTTGGTTTCTCTCTCAAAATTGTTACCAAATATCCTCTAGCTGAAGGATCACATTTTAGCATTCGTATTGAAATATTCTGAAATTGGAATGGCCTAAATTTTTTTTTCTTTTTTCCATCTAAAAGTTTTTAATAATACAAGAGATATAAATTTGAATTGCCAAATGTGATTCTCAATTCTCTCTTTATTCAAGTGAACAATCACATTCTTCTTTCCTTCCTTCCCTCCCTTTCCTCCTTTCTTCTTTCTGTCCTTCCTTCTTTCCTCCTCTCCTTCCTCCCTTCCTGCTATACTTGGGCTCAAGCAGAACAGACTACATTTTTGCTCTACCATCTACTTACTACGTGGCCTTGGACAAATTTTTTAAGACTCATAAATTCTTAGTTTTCTCATCAGAATTAAACCACACACAGAGTTTGCAAGAATTGGATAAAAAAAAAATCTATCTAAAATGCTTGGACTCTGGTGGGCTCTCAGTGCTCACGGTCCTCCTCTGATGGATCCAGTTCCAAGTGTTTCCACAACATCTGGTAACATGTCTGCACATAATAAGTATTACTAATGGCATGGTGGCTAAGAGAGCCAAGATAATGTTTCAGTTCAGTTCAGCCACTCAGTCGTGTCCACCTCTTTGCAACCCCATGGACTTGCAGCATGCCAGGTCTCCCTGTCCATCAACCAACTCCCAGAGTTTATGCAAACTCATGTCCATTGAGTTGGTGATGCCATCCAATCATCTCATCCTCTGTCATCCCCTTCTCCTCTCACCTTCAATCTTTCCCAGCATCAGGGTCTTTTCAAATGNGCATGCCAGGTCTCCCTGTCCATCAACCAACTCCCAGAGTTTATGCAAACTCATGTCCATTGAGTTGGTGATGCCATCCAATCATCTCATCCTCTGTCATCCCCTTCTCCTCTCACCTTCAATCTTTCCCAGCATCAGGGTCTTTTCAAATGAGTTCGTTCTTCGCATCAAGTGGCCAAAGTATTAGAGTTTCAGCTTCAACATCAGTCTCTCCAATGAACACTCAAGACTGATCTCCTTTAGGATGGAGGTTTAACTGACTAAAATGTCTCAGATCAGATATTTATCCTTCATTAATTTTGGACAAATGTGTCCAATTTTGTTTAAATTCTTTTTAATAGTGGATCGATCCTATGATGCAGATCTATGCCAGACTTGCAGATGCTGTTGCTGCTGAGTCGCTTCAGTCATGTCTGACTCTGTGCGAGCCCATAGACGGCTGCCCACCAGGCTCCCCCATCCCTGGGATTCTCCAGGCAAGAACACTGGAGTGGGGTGCCATAGCCTTCTCCGATGCCAGGTTTGCAGATGAAGATCTCTCAAATCTATCTTTCGGAGTGAAAGATGTACGTTCCCTCCTTCCGTGAGTGCTGCGAGCATTGCCAGCAGACAACCCTCATAGGTGACCTTGCTTTGCAGAGATTTACCCCACTCCACTCCATGCTCATTTCCAGCGTCAACCTGCATATCATGACTTGTCCACCCAGAGGTAACAGGGTGGTTGTCTTATTCAACTCTGATGGTCAGCCCAGTTCTAGAGTTCCCAGGAGCTTGGCTGAGGCCTTATCTGAGACTACATTACAGTCCTGCCCCCTTCCCTTCCCTCCTTTCCATGTCAGCTATTCACTGTCCTCAATTCAGGATGTGCTTTCTGGTATATATATATCTGTGACAACCCCAAAACCAGATTTCCAAAGTCCACCTTTTCCTTTAGGAAAATGCCTTTCAAAAGCCTTGGAAGTGCCATGTGTAGTTTGAAGTGATTGGCTGTGTTTATTAAGCCCCCTGTAATGCAGGAATATGTCTATGAATGTTTCATGGTATGCTTCTGTGAAACTGCAATTTTTCAGTGAATCCCCCTACTTCCCAGTCCCCCAGGGACAAATAAAACTTTGCTAGTCAGAGTTGGAGGTAAGCAGACTCCAAGGGAACAGTTTCCTCCTATATTTTAAAATAGTATAATTTATTACATGAAATTAAAAACAACATAAATTAGTAATTCAATCCCAGCATTCCAATTTAATGAACTAGAGGTTTTGTTGCATTTATTGTTTTGTTCCACTGGACCATTCTTTTGGTGTATGAATAGAAAGGTCTTCTTTTTTAATAAACAAGCATATAAAAAAATTAAAGGTGCCCGCTACACAATTATGTTGATGTCTCATAGGAGTGCAAATTCAATAATCTGAAATATAATTTTTTTAGCATATTCACAACCACAGTAGAGAAAAAAGTGAAATTTGTGTCTTTTTAGTTTAAACTCCTTTTAAGTGCAGTGTAGCAAAGCAATTGCTCCCTAGTGGCATGTGAGAAGCACTTACTTACTGGGAAAATTGTTATTGGATTACAGCTCTGGCAGCATAAAATGTGAAAAAAGGACATTTCTGACATCCAAAAAGTGACCAATGATCAGAGACATGTAACATCTATTTAAAATCCAAGTTCAATGTAAGATTTCTTGTCTACCTAAAGCAAAAGTGACACCTGGGATCTTAGTTCTAGTTCGTTCATTACTATTTCATAATAATTTATCTACTGTAATTTGGAATACACAACAGATGCAAAAATCATTTAGAGATATTTAAAAACTCTAAAGAATTGGCTAAGGCATTTTCCTAAATGCTCATCATTATCTAGATATCACCGTCTCTTTAAGAGGTCTTATTTGCTTCTGAAGAATTTAGGCCTATTATTGAATGTCTGCTATGTGCGAGAATAGTTTTTCCTGTTATTTCCTCAACTGTCTTTTACTTGACCAGCCTCTGCTCCTGTAGCTTACGGCTTTCCTGTTGGTTTACAGCAACTCTTGTTCACACTTTGGCTTTTCTTCATTCTGACCCCTTTAGTTGTATCTGCCTTCAGCTTACTTTCAGACAGTAAGCTCTGTGAGGGCAAGGATCCTATCTGTCTTATTCTCAGCTTTCCCCTTAGCATGCAGCACTGTTTCTGATCTAGAGCAAGTGCCGAATGCCTGCCTGCTCATTGATCTGGCTTCTGCCTTCATTTCTCAGGTTAACTAGTGTTTACCTCTTCTAACATTGTATGTACTCAGTCTAATAAACATAAAACAGATTCTTTTAAATCTCACAGTCCATGAATTCTCCCATGTCTACTACCCCCTCACATAGTTCTGTCATGAATTAGAACTAATTTTATGATTTGATGAACTCTATATTTTTTCAATATGCATATATAACATAAATATTTAAGAAAAGTGAAAGAACTCCCAGATTTGGTAATGTGAGAGACAAGATATCTTAAACAAGTATCCTGCTGTAAAAATTGATATAAATACATATTAAATTTAAAAAATGTTTAACTGAGTAAGTAAGAAGGTAGAGAAAATTCTCAGGGACCAAACATGAGAGCAAGAATCTAAAGCAGTAAGGGCCTTAAAGCCCAAAATAAAAACAAGCAAAGCTGAAATAACTGAGAAGCAACTGGTATTCCATGGGGATCTGTTCAGTCTTGATGAATTTGAGGGACAGAGACAGGAGGAAAATCTTAAAGAATGCTTAACTTGGGGAATCTCATAGGATAATATCACGTAAAGCCAAGATCACCAAGGTCTTCACTCATAGAGGATGGGTGAAGAAGAAGAAAACTTGTTTTACAAAGGAATAACAGAAAAATTTATGTCTGGGTAGAGAAAAAAATTTAATTCATAAGCCAGCCCTCAAGTTTATAGCTCATACATATTCACACTACCTGTTTTGGCCAAAAAATTCAAATCCAGAAATTATTTTAAGAGATATTCTGATTTGGAAGTTCCAAATTAGAAATGACAAATATCCTTTACAGAGGAAAGCCCCTTGAAACTAGGTCTCAAGGCACTTCCCCAGATGAAAGTTGATCAAACATGAAATTGAACAAAATAGTACAAAATAAAATAGAGTAGTTCATCTGAATACACTGAGGGCCACAATACACTGAAATGAACTAAGCATTCCAGTTAAATTAAAGACAAATATTGGATGATGTTGCTTTAAAAAAAAAATCCATATGATTAAAAAAAAATCCATATGATACCTACAAAAAAAAATCCAAAATACAAGACTAAAAAATGCTTAAAATAGAATGACAAATAAGAAAAAATACTAACCAAAATGGATTGTAAATTGTAATAACAAAGTAATTCTAATATTGAAACAGGTTTCAATATTAAAAGAATTACTATGTATTGAAAAGGTTTATTACATAATGAATATTTCAATAATATTTATATTTGGAAGATTAAAAAGTTGTAAATATGTTTATTGCTATTGAATGCATGCTAAATTGCTTCAATCCTGTCCTACGTTTTGTGACCCTATGGATTGTAGCCCACCAGGCTCCTCCATCCATGGTATTCTCCAGGCAAGAATACTGGAGTGAGCTACTGTGGCCTCCTCCAGGGAATCTTCCTGATCTAGGGATCAAATCCACTTCTTCTGTGGATTCTTTATTGCTGAGTCACTGGGGAAGACCCTTGTTGCTGTTAACACTGCCTCAAAAATTTATAAATAAAAAATGGGAAGAACTACATGAAGAAACTGATAAATATACTTTAATTTGGAGATATTGTAACACAACTTCTTCAGAAGTTACTAGATTAAGCAGACAAAAATGAATGAGAATATATATTTGAAAATCATGCATAGCAAACCTTATCTAAAATATTTGTTTAAACATAAACATCTAACAGTTGATTTTGAAATTTACCACCCACTAGACCATTATACAAATCTCAACAAAATTCAAAATACTTTAAAATAGTGAGCTAATGAATAAATCATCATAGAAATTAGAAACTAGCACATAATAATAATAAAAATACTAAATTTAGTAGATATCAAAACTTGAGAAATGTAGCTAAAGTGCTCCTAAAGGAAAAATATAGCCTTAAAAATGGTAACATTAAAAAAACAGAATATTCAAAATTAATGAGCAATAAATCAAGTTTTGGAGTTTTAAACAAGTACAGAACTCACCCTAAGAAAATGAAATAGTAAAAAAGATAGATAAAACAGAAATTAATGAAATAGAAGACAGAGAAAATCAATGTAAACTATTTGCTTTCAAAAAGATTAATGAAATTTTTCAACATTTATAAGTAAAAGAGGTCACTACCAAAAGCTGTTGATATTTAAAAGAATTAAAATATAGCATGAACAACTCTCTGGCAATAAATTTGAAAACATCCATGAAAAACATATATTTCTAGGAAAATACAACCAAATCTGAGTCAAGGGAAAAAAAAGAAAGAAAGAGAACATATATAGTCCTTCAACTGTTAAAGAAATTAGAATAGAGGTTGAAAACTCCCCACCAAGATAATACTACATTTCAAGCAATTTTCAAAATACTTTTACTGAACTTTCAAAGAATACATAATTTCTGTATAAAAATTTGGCAGACAATGGAAGAAAATACATACCCCAAGTAATTTTATGAGACTCTTCCTGTAAACTGAAAATACCAAAGGACAGAGCAAGACAAATAGTTAGTGATTCTCACATATATGCATAGATGCAAAAATCCCCAAGCAAAACTAACAAATGGAATCCTACCATATATAAAAAAGAAAATATATCAAATCCATTGTATGCTTATCACAGAAATGTGAGTCAACATTAAGAAATTCCATTAACACATACTTTATCAAGTTTAGCATATTAAAGAAAAAATTTTTTTTTCAAATGCAGGAGCTTTTTATAATTTTGAAATTTCATT
>SJYX01012090.1:63712-135826 GCA_006410675.1 Oreotragus oreotragus
TTCTAATGAGGTGGATGAAACTGGAGCCTATTATACAGAGTGAAGTAAGCCAGGAAAAAAAAAAAAAAAAAAAAACACCAATACAGTATGCTGCTGCTGCTGCTGCTAAGTCACTTCAGTCATGTCCGACTCTGTGTGACCCCATAGACGGCAGCCCACCAGGCTCCCCCGTCCCTGGGATTCTCCAGGCAAGAACACTGGAGTGGGTTGCCATTTCCTTCTCCAATGCATGAAAGAGAAAAGTGAAAGTGAAGTCGCTCAGTCTGTCCGACTGTTAGCGAACCCATGGACTGCAGCCCACCAGGCTCCTCCGTCCATTGGATTTTCCAGGCAAGAGTACTGGGGTGGGGTGCCATTGCCTTCCCCACCAATACAGTATACTAGCACATATATATGGAATTTAGAAAGATGGTAATGATAACCCTGTATGCGAGACAGCAAAAGAGACACAGATGTATAGAACAGTCTTTTGGACTCTGTTGGAGAGGGCAAGGGTGGGATGGTTTGGGAAAATGGCATTGAAACATGTATATTATCATATGTGAAATGGATCACCAGTCCAGGTTTGATGCATGAGACAGGGTGCTCAGGGCTGATGCACTGGGATGAGCCAGAGGGATGGGATGGGGAGGGAGGTGGAAGGGGGGCTCAGGATGGGGAACACGTGTATACCCGTGGCGGATTCATGTCAATGTATGGCAAAACCAATACAATGTTGTAAAGTAATTGGTCTCCAAAAATAAATAAAAAAGAAAGAAAACAAAACAAAAAGACAACCTCATTTTAAAAAGTAGACAAAAGATTTGAACAGACATTTCAAAAGAGAGATATATGAAAGGGCAATAAGAATATGAAAGGTGTTCAACATCATTAGTCATGAAGCAAAAGAAAATTCCAATCAAAATGAGATACTGTTACATACCTACAGGAATGATAAAAGACCAGTAACAACAAATGTTAGTGAAGTTGTGCAGCAGTAGTGTTTCTTACACATTCTTTGTGAGAGTGTAAAATGGTACAACTTCTTTGGAAAAAAAACTCCACAATTTCACTTCTAGGAATTTACTCAAAAGAAGTGAAAACTTATGTTCATAAATCACTCGTATAAGAATAATCACAAAAAAAGAGAATAATCACAGCAGCATTATTCAAAATAATCAGATGAAGCCTGTAGCACAATGCTCTACAGTAGTCAGTTCTCAAGAATTACCATTATTTTTGCAAGTTCTGCTCCTCCAGTTTCTCCAATTCTCGTTTATTTCTTCAGATCCATGTTTTATTATGACTGCTTACAGTCTGTCCAAAAGGAGATGCTTTTAAGTTAGTCATAAGCCCAGGGAAGACTGGGCTGAATAATTAGGAATTTCAAATATGTAGAAAGAAACAGCCAGTCAGGATTAATATAACTTCATGCTTGGGTTGGATTGTCCATGTAAATAGAAATAATCTTCTTTCAGAAAGAGTGGTGGAAGGAACTTCCCTGGTGGTTCAGTGGTTAAGACTCCACACTGCAGGAGCCTTGCATTCAATCCATAGTTGGGGAACTAAAATCCCACATGCCACACAGTGTGATACATACACACACACACACACACACACACACACACACACACACACACACANATGCAAGAACTTTAGGGAACAAAAGTTTATATTTATTCAAGGGGATATTAATGAAAACCAAAATAAAATTTATAGGTATACTATGTTCAAGGATAAGGAGACTAAATTTTATGAAGACATCTATCCTCCCCAATTTGATCTATAGATTCAGTGAAAGGCCAAACAAATTTTCAAAGCTGTCCCTTTCCCCCCACCCCCCCATCATATATAGATGGTATAAGTACTGTGATTCTGAAATCTACGGCAGAAAATAAGAAAATAGAAACCATCCAATAAGTTCTTAAAGAAGCTGGAATGATTAGCATTATCACATATCAAGACATATTAGCACCAAAGTAATGAAAATATTATGACATTGGTCAGAAACTGACAGAAGGGAAAGTGGATTGAATAGAGAGCCCAGATAGAGACACAAATGTATGTGAAATCTGTTGTATAAAAAACCGGCCATGCAATCCAGTGAGGAAATTACAGGCAATTCAGTAAATTAGTATGGGACTAAATGATTATAGATATGCAAAAATCCAAGCTCATAACTTACACAATTCTTTGTGGCCTAATGGCTTAAATGTGGAAAGAAAAAATAAAAGCTTTTGGAAGTATGTTTAGGAGAACATTTTTATGATCTTGGCATAGGGAAGGCTTTCTTAAACCAGACCCTCAAAAGGACAGATTACAAGGGTAAAGGCCAATAAATTTCTCTTCATTAAGATTTATAATAGTTCATCAAAAGTTAGCATAAAGAGAATAAAAACAAGTTCAGCAAATATATGTATATATGAATAAAAGACAAAGGAATGATTTCCAAAATACAAAAAGAGTCAATCAATAAAAAATAAATAACTCAATATTAAAGTGATCAAAAGATTTGACTAGCACTATATGTAAAACAAAATATGTGTATAGTCCTAAGATTTTCAACTCATTAGTCATTAGATAAAGGAAAATTAAAACCATGATATGATATCATTTCCTATACAATCGATTTTTAAAGAATATAAAAGCCTGACAATATTAAATGTCTTCAAGGGCACGGACAATAAGAATATACTGCTAAAAAATAAAAATTGATATAACTAATGTTAAAGACAATTTAGGATTATTTTGGAAAGCAATTCGACTCCTAGGCAGTGGTTCTTAAAATGTGATCTAAAAATTTTTTCAGGAAGTTTGCAAATTCCTTTTCTCTTCATTTATATATTTCTGTGAGACCAGATATTTCTTAGGTTAAGTTCAGTTCAGTTGCTCAGTCCTGTCCGACTCTTTGCAACCCCATGGACTACAGCACGCCAGGCCTCCCTGTCCATCACCAGCTCCTGAAGTTTACTCAAACTCATGTCCATTGAGTCGGTGATGCCATTCAACCATCTCATCCTCTGTCATCCCTTCTCCTTCCAGCTTCAATCTTTCCCAGCATCGGGGTCTTTTTAAATGAGTCTGTTCTTCACAACAGGTGGCCAAAGTATTGGAGTTTCAGCTTCAGCATCAGTGCTTCCAATGAATATTCAGGACTGATCTCCTTTAGGATAGACCGGTTGGATCTCCTTGCAGTCCAAGGGACTCTCAAGAGTCTTGTCCACACCACAGTTCAAAAGCATCAATTATTCAGCACTCAGCTTTCTTTATAGTCCAGCTCTCACATCCATACATGACTACTGGAAAAACCATAGCTTTGACTAGACGGACCTTTGTTGGCAAAGTAATGTCTCTGCTTTTTAATATGCTGCGTAGGTTGGTCATAACTTTTCTTCCAAAGAGCAAGTGTATTTTAATTTCATGGCTGCAATGACCATCTGCAGTGATTCTGGAGCCCCCCAAAATAAAGTCTGACACTGTTTCCATTGCTTTCCCATCTACTTGCCATGAAATGATAGGACCAGATGCCATGATCTTCGTTTTCTGAATGTTGAGCTTTAAGCCAACTTTTTCACTCTCTTCTTTCACTTTCATCAAGAGGCTTTTTAGGTCCTTTTCACTTTCTGCCATAAGGGTGGTGTCATCTGCATATCTGAAGTGATTGATATTTCTCCTGGCAATCTTGATTCCAGCTTGTGCTTCATCCAACCCAGCATTTCTCATGATGTAATCTGCATATAAGTTAAATAAGCAGGGTGACAATATACAGCCTTGACGTACTCCTTTCCCTATTTGGAACCAGTCTGTTGTTCCATGTCTAGTTCTAACTGTTGCTTCCTGACCTACACACAGATTTCTCAAGAGGCAGGTCAGGTGGTCTGGTATTCCCATCTCTTTAAGAATTTTCCACAGNTTGTTGGCAAAGTAATGTCTCTGCTTTTTAATATGCTGCGTAGGTTGGTCATAACTTTTCTTCCAAAGAGCAAGTGTATTTTAATTTCATGGCTGCAATGACCATCTGCAGTGATTCTGGAGCCCCCCAAAATAAAGTCTGACACTGTTTCCATTGCTTTCCCATCTACTTGCCATGAAATGATAGGACCAGATGCCATGATCTTCGTTTTCTGAATGTTGAGCTTTAAGCCAACTTTTTCACTCTCTTCTTTCACTTTCATCAAGAGGCTTTTTAGGTCCTTTTCACTTTCTGCCATAAGGGTGGTGTCATCTGCATATCTGAAGTGATTGATATTTCTCCCGGCAATCTTGATTCCAGCTTGTGCTTCATCCAACCCAGCATTTCTCATGATGTAATCTGCATATAAGTTAAATAAGCAGGGTGACAATATACAGCCTTGACGTACTCCTTTCCCTATTTGGAACCAGTCTGTTGTTCCATGTCTAGTTCTAACTGTTGCTTCCTGACCTACACACAGATTTCTCAAGAGGCAGGTCAGGTGGTCTGGTATTCCCATCTCTTTAAGAATTTTCCACAGTTTGCTGTGATCCACACAGTCAAAGGCTTTGGCATAGTCAATAAAGCAGAAGTAGATGTTTTTCTGGAACTCTCTTGCTTTTTCGATGATCCAAAGGATGTTGGCAATTTGATTTCTTAGTACTTCAACAAAAACTAAAAACACAATAGATTGAATGAAGAGTAGATATGAGAATTTAATTAAAATTTTCCTTAAAGTGAGACATTACAAGGTTTTCAAAAATTTAGAATGTCACTCTTTTCATTAATTTATTTTTGTTTTAAAAATAGTCTTTGTAAAAATGTCCTAACATTAACATGCAGTGGGATTATTAGTTTTAAATAAATTAATAAAATTTAAACATTTTTAAATTTTAATCTCAATACTATGAAAATGTATAGGCAAATGTATAATCTACATAAAGAAAAGCTCTTAGAATTCTTCAATAATTTTTTAGAATGAAAAGGGGTTGTAAGACCAGAAAGTTTGATAATTGCTACACTAAACTCTTCTAGAAGTATAAATTAGGAGACATATACAATAATATATATGGTGAAAATTTATCTATAAGTACTGACACATGGAGAGGCTTCAGAAGTATGTTAGTTGAGAAAGGCAAATCATATATATAATATCAATTACTGGATATTGATTGGACACAATATTGGACCTGGACACAATACAATTATATTGTATAATATATTGTTTAGAGAGAAATACATGTGTAGGAACCTGTAAAGAAAAATAGAGAAATAAATAGGGAAATACAAAACATAAAATTTGGGATCATGATTAACTCTAGGGATATAGAAGGTATAAAGAGGAGCTCTAAAACTTATGTGTTATATTCACCCAGTAGTGAGGTGGTTACATGGATGTTGGCTTTATTTTTAGCTTTTGGACCTTGTAACATACCTATATACTACAAATTTTTCTTCTGTGTATACTGTTTACTTAGAACATTTTTAAATTTAAAAATAAAAGCATTTGAATGAAGAAGATAGGGAGAAAAAGGGAGAAACAAGAAGGGTGAAGAAGGACCAAGACAGGCAGGCAGTATTTCCTGACCTTTAATAAGGGCTAAATAAATCTATTAAACGCACCTCCTCCAATGTTAACCAACTTTTCTGTGCTCAGGAGAGATAACCTTTTGGGAAAAGATGTCACCTGCTCAGACCTATATATCCTAAACCACTGTTAAAATACCTATTTAAAAACTCTTTCAGACAAGACACATTTGTGATGAAAGTGATGCTGAGCAGATTTCTCTCTAGGATTGACTCAATGCCATGTGCAACTTATAGAGCTTTACAGGTTATCAGGATCAGAGGAAATGGTCTCAAAAAGGGTTTAGAGTTTTTGTTTGAAACTATGGAGTCCCTTCCCCAGGACAATCTACACCCTGCCTCCTGACGCTCAAGACCTAAGGTGAGGCTAACACATCTACCCTTCACACAGCCCAGTGACCTGTGTCCATATCCTGAAAGTACTAATGACTGGGTGATGATGCCCTCTAAAGGGGAATGTGGGACAGAGAATAGTGAGAGCCTGGGTACAGGACTTTTCATTATTTCCTGATTGGAACAAGTGAAATTTTTTTTTTTCCTTACCGCCGTTGCCATAGTTCCTTTATATTCTTATAATTATGTAATTAGAAAACCCACTCCAGTACTCTTGCCTGGAAAATCCCATGGATGGAGGAGCCTGGTAGGCTACAGTCCATGGGGTCGTGAAGAGTCAGACTTGACTGAGCGACTTCACTTTCACTTTTCACTTTCCTGCATTGGAGACGGAAATGGCAACCCACTCCAGTGTTCTTGCCTGGAGAATCCCAGGGACGGGGAGCCTGGTGGGCTGCCATCTATGGGGTCGCACAGGGTCGGACACGACTGAAGCGACTTAGCAGCGGCAGCAGCAGCACATACTTTGCACTTTTTAATTGTGTTTCCAAATAGAATTGGGAAACCAAAGACATACACAGAGGAAAAGGAAAATGGAAAAATAAGAAGAAAAAAATTATTTTAATTGTACAATTTGGACTAGTTCGTGCCAGCAATTATTCCTACCAGTAATTTTAGAGACCAGTGGTGTTTCAGATATAATACTTCCTGTTGCAATGTCATCATTTTGTATATTAGGAATCAAAGATTTAGGGAAAGGTCCCACTCCAGTACTCTTGCCTGGAAAATCCCATGGATGGAGGAGGCTGGTAAGCTGCAGTCTATGGGGTCGCTAAGAGTCGGACACGACCGAGCAACTTCACTTTCACGTTTCACTTTCATGCATTGGAGAAGGAACTGGCAACCCACTCCAGTGTTCTTGCCTGGAGAATCCCAGGGACGGGGGAGCCTGATGGGCTGCCGTCTATGGGGTCGCAAAGAGTCAGACACGACTGAAGCAACTTAGTAGTAGCAGACCCCTTTCAGAGTGTGTGTGTATCAGCAGAGTGTCAACTCACTCTCTAATCTGATTTTTCAAATACCCAATATATTTGTAGCAATGATTTATCAAAAAGTTAATGTGGCAGAATAACCACACTGAAAATTAACTGTGCCTTATGGGACTGCCATGAAATACAGGGAATCTTTTTTCCAACACTTTTTAAAGAGGGAAACCACCACATTAGGGTTTGATGGTTTTAGGCTCTGTTTCCTCAGGGGAGAGTTGAGAGGTCTTTACAAAACTAGGACTCTANAATTAGAAAACCCACTCCAGTACTCTTGCCTGGAAAATCCCATGGATGGAGGAGCCTGGTAGGCTACAGTCCATGGGGTCGTGAAGAGTCAGACTTGACTGAGCGACTTCACTTTCACTTTTCACTTTCCTGCATTGGAGACGGAAATGGCAACCCACTCCAGTGTTCTTGCCTGGAGAATCCCAGGGACGGGGAGCCTGGTGGGCTGCCATCTATGGGGTCGCACAGGGTCGGACACGACTGAAGCGACTTAGCAGCGGCAGCAGCAGCACATACTTTGCACTTTTTAATTGTGTTTCCAAATAGAATTGGGAAACCAAAGACATACACAGAGGAAAAGGAAAATGGAAAAATAAGAAGAAAAAAATTATTTTAATTGTACAATTTGGACTAGTTCGTGCCAGCAATTATTCCTACCAGTAATTTTAGAGACCAGTGGTGTTTCAGATATAATACTTCCTGTTGCAATGTCATCATTTTGTATATTAGGAATCAAAGATTTAGGGAAAGGTCCCACTCCAGTACTCTTGCCTGGAAAATCCCATGGATGGAGGAGGCTGGTAAGCTGCAGTCTATGGGGTCGCTAAGAGTCGGACACGACCGAGCAACTTCACTTTCACGTTTCACTTTCATGCATTGGAGAAGGAACTGGCAACCCACTCCAGTGTTCTTGCCTGGAGAATCCCAGGGACGGGGGAGCCTGATGGGCTGCCGTCTATGGGGTCGCAAAGAGTCAGACACGACTGAAGCAACTTAGTAGTAGCAGACCCCTTTCAGAGTGTGTGTGTATCAGCAGAGTGTCAACTCACTCTCTAATCTGATTTTTCAAATACCCAATATATTTGTAGCAATGATTTATCAAAAAGTTAATGTGGCAGAATAACCACACTGAAAATTAACTGTGCCTTATGGGACTGCCATGAAATACAGGGAATCTTTTTTCCAACACTTTTTAAAGAGGGAAACCACCACATTAGGGTTTGATGGTTTTAGGCTCTGTTTCCTCAGGGGAGAGTTGAGAGGTCTTTACAAAACTAGGACTCTATAATGGTTTATTTGAAAGAGACAGAGAAGAGTAGCCCAACCACAGAGATTCGGTCATGCTCAAGGAATGAAGACTGAAGATGGGACAGGAACAGTAAGTACAAAGGCCTAGGAAGTCAGGGGCATCTCCAGGCTCAGGGTGTGAGAAAATAAGAGGTAGATATCATGAATAAAGGATTTGATAGTCTTGGACTGTTGTGGGGCTTCCCAAGGACGTTAATGGATGTTATGCATCTCAGCAGTGATCAGGATGCCCTGAAACCAAGAGGATAGAAGACTCTTCCACAATTTCTTAAGTTCTTGGATTGCATAAACTCTAGGATTCCCATGTGGTTCCAAGACAGAGAAGGAACCTAGAAATTAACTGAGGTTGATTTCCCATCAACTCTACTGCATGGGCAAGATAACAGGGATGGGGGTAAGAGTTAGATTTATTCTGATTTTAGAAATCACCTTTCAGAGAGCACATGTGTCTTAAAGGACCCAGGAGGGCTAGGAGTCAGGTAAGTTGAGCTTATTCCTTGTTGTAGAACAATAGAACATTAGAGGTGAATATTAAGATTATGGTTTCGCCAACTTATGGTTGCCAGGGGAGAGGGAGAGTTAGGGAGTTTGGGATGATCATGTATACACTGTTATATTCAAAATGGATAACCAACAAGGACCTATTGTATAGCACATGAAACTCTACACAGTGTTATGTGCCTGCCTGGATGGAATGTGGGTTTTGTATACATATATATGTATGGCTGAATCCTTTCACAGTTCACCTGAAATTACAACATTGTTAATCGGCTATACCTCCAATACAAATAAAAAATTTTAAATTTGGAAAAAACAAGATTATAGTTTTAGAGGCAGAGAGCCTCTAAAACTAGTCCTGACTCTGGACTCCTCAGTCTCTTGAAACTAAAATTTCTTCACTAAAGAAAAGGTGTGTATACCAATCTGGGTCTCTACTAATAAAGAGTTATTGAGAAGATTACATCTGAGAGCTACATTAGTATCTCACATATTAATGAATGCTCAGAAATATTAGCTATCATTTTAACTATGCTAATTACTCTGAAATTCAGTTTTCCTACTCTCTGAAAGAAGGTCAATGTAAGCGACCACCTTCTGGCTTCTAGAAAGATTAATGTATCTAAGGAATCAAGTGGTAGAAAAAAATGTATGACAGAAAGCTCCCTCAAATAATGTCAAAGGCTGCCATTTACTACGGAGAAAGCAATGGCACCCCACTCCAGCACTCTTGCCTGGAAAATCCCATGGACGGAGGAGCCTGGTGGGCTGCAGCCCATGGGGTCGCTAGAGTCGAGCACGACTGAGCAACTTCACTTTCACTTTTCACTTTCAAGCATTGGAGAAGGAAATGGCAACCCACTCCAGTGTTCTTGCCNACTCTTGCCTGGAAAATCCCATGGACGGAGGAGCCTGGTGGGCTGCAGCCCATGGGGTCGCTAGAGTCGAGCACGACTGAGCAACTTCACTTTCACTTTTCACTTTCAAGCATTGGAGAAGGAAATGGCAACCCACTCCAGTGTTCTTGCCTGGAGAATCCCACGAACGGGGGAGCCTGGTGGGCTGCCGTCTATGGGGTCACACAGAGTCGGACACGACTGAAGCAACTTAGCAGCAGCAACCATTTACTAAACATCTAAAGCAGACAAGAACCATGCTCGTTTCTTTCATCCGTATGATCCCACCAAATCCTTCAAGCTACCCTGAAAGGTGGATTATACAGATTAGGAAAGTGAAGGTTCAAAAAGTTGAGTATCTACCCACATCCACAGTGAGTAAATGGTTAAGCCTGGCCTGAAACATTATTACTTTCTACTCTGATAATATTAAAATAATTATAATCTGAATGTTTTTTCCTAATTCTACTGTTTAATTAATAATAGCTACCAAATACTGAGTAACTTTTATGTGCTTAGCTCTAGACTGGGAATTTAACTTATATTTCATCATTTGAATCTTACAGTAAGCCAAGATAAAAGTTACTGTATCTCCATTTTACAGATTAAAACTTTTAGAAACAGATCAAGAAAGTGTAATGTAACAGTTGTAGCTAAAATTAAAATCTGCATAAATTCAAAGACTTTGCTCTCTCCTGCTCATTAGAATTCACTGTCTCATATGAGGTAGGTATTGAGCAGGTATTCCATATGAGCAGATTTCCCTCTTCTTTGTATCTACCTTAGATAAATGAAAATATACACCCATACAGATTTGCACGGTATTAATAATCTTAGCAAAATTATCCACAACAGTAAAATTTGGAAACAACTTTAAAAAACCCATCAACTGGTGAATGGACAGGCAGAATGTAGTATATTTATACAGTGAAGTACTAAGTGGTGCTGGTTCTTGTTTAGTCACTGAGTCGTGTCCAACTCTTTTGTGACCCTGTGGACTGCCGCCCTCCAGGCTCCTCTGTCCATAGGATTTCCCGAGCGAAAATACTGGAGTGGATTGCCATTTCCTTCTCCAGGAAATCTTCCCAACCCAGGGACTGAACCCATGTCTCATGTGTCTCCTGCATTGGCAGGTAGATTCTTTACCACTGAGCCACCAGGGAACCCATCACTTCATGTTAAAAATGAACAAGTTACTGATACATGCTCTGACAGGGACAAATCTCAAAAGCATTATGCTTAGTGAAAGAAGTCAACACTTGATGACACTTATTATATAATTCCATTAATGTCAAATATCCAGAAAAGGGAAATATACAGAGGAAGTAAGTATATTATGGTTGCTTGGGGCAAGGGCTGGGATAGAAATGTAGCTGCTGCTTCTGAAGATTAAGTCTCAAGAGGAGACAGACCTTTCTTATAGGACCTGGAAGTAACTGTGCTGTGGGTATGCTGGTCAGTCTCTTCAGCTGAAAAGCAAAATGCTCCCACTTCAGCATCTTTTTCCTGAAGTATGTTATTTGGTCACTGATCAGGGAAGTTCAGGATTAAAGTTCGGGGAATAAGAGAAAAAAAAAATTTGACTTATACTTGAACAAAATACCACAGAGTACAAATTCTGTAAATGTAGTAGACGTAAAAAGAGTTAAAAGAATTCTATTTCAACAATTGATTAGAATAAAGTCACATTTCCTTTTGTATCTTCTAGTAAGTTCCCTCCATTCTTTCTGTTACAAAAATAGAGAAAATAAACTATACCAAGGAAAGGAACAGACTTTTGTGTATCAAGGGATAGTGTGAGTATGTATATATATTGGGAGGAATATAAAAAATTGGGAGGAATAAAAAAAGAACCTTAAAAAGAGGTCCTGGAGATTGGTCCGTAAAGAAACCTAAATTAATTCCATACCAACTAATTGAGATATTACATCTATAGGCACAACTGGCTAAAATTAACCCTAGAACTCAACAGATATCAAATAATAATAATAATAAAATAGTTGGAAGCTTTAGACTTTAATGAGAGGTCATTCGTTGCTCTTTCTGTCAATATAATAGGCCATCAAGATGAGCTCTTGCCCAGTTACAGTTATTAAAGACCGCTTTTTTTTTCTTCTAAAAATATAATGCCTGAAGATGCTCAATTGAGATTCCAGTTTGGTTCATGACATCCTGACACCGTGGCTGAGAAAGCCAGCTTGGAAACTCTGCATTTTGTGTTTTAAGGTCTGACCCTGGCCTAGTCTTGCCATGTCATGTATCGAAGATTTGTCTCCTTATCACTTTTCTATAATGCTCAAAGAAAATTTACCTGAATGAACCCTATTTCTTTGTCTTAACGTTTAAAATGTAGTTAAGCAGACAAAAAAGATGATGGTGGGGGAAAACAGAGGAAATGCAAATAGAAGTTGAAGGCACAAACTGTCATTCTAGGGCAAAGACCCATGCATTCCATGCTGGTTGAAACACATCTGGAGAAGCACAGAAACTATAGTGTGTTTGAGAGGGTGAAAAAAATAGTAAGAAGCCTGGCACACATCTTATAGGAAAAATAAAATTAAAGCCCAGATCAGGAACTCAAAAGCCTTCTAGGAGACAATCAATCAATAAATGTGAGCACAGCAGGCCAGGTATAATGAACAGTTTTCACCTCCTTAAAGTATTATTCTTGCTCTTATTTTATTTGAAAATGCAGACTTCAGTACTTCTTTCTCCACCCATCCTTTGCTAGCAAAATGGGTCCAAGAAATAGTAACTTTTTTCTTAAGAAAAATAAAAATGTAAGCAGGATGTTGAGTCATTGAGAGGGATCTGAATAGAGGAGACTCCCTGTCTCTTGGAGCAGTGGTTACTTGGAATGTACTTTAGAGAGTATCACAAAGAGAAGATGGGGATCCACTATTTGACATAAAAACCTCCCAAGTCTTAAATATTAGCTATATTATAAATAAAAAGAAAAATACTTCCATGAGGACCAATATTGTGGAAATGAAGCAAATCACATTCATTAGACAAATATGGTATATGCATCCATGACATCTCTGAAAAATAGACTAGAAAAGAGGAAATTTAGAGCCAGACACATGAAAGGGGGCCTATTAGAGTACATGTATTCTGGATCATTCTAGAAAAGATAACTAGCCCAATGATTGAAAGTTACTAACAGAAATATTTCAGTGCCTCAGGAGGAAAAAAAAAATGCCTTCAAAGTGAAATTTCAAATGGTTTTGGTTCATGAAGTGACAAGCATCCTGTGATGGTTAATTTTATGAGTCAACTTAAGTAGGCTAAGGGATGCTCAAATAGCTAGTAAAACATTATTTCTTGGTATATCTGTGTGTGTGTGTCTGGAAGAGATCAGGATTAAATTAGTAGACTGAGATAAGATCACACTCACCAAGACAGGGCAGCTTCATCCAATCCTGTGAGGGACTGAATGGAGCAAAATGGCAGAGGAAGGTGAATTCATTCTGTCTGCTTGAGCTGTCTTCTCCTGCCCTTGACATTGGCTTCCTGGTTCTTGAGTTTTCAGACTCAAACTTGGATTACATCATTGGCCCTGGACTCTCAGTTCTTCTAACTTAGTGCTGAATTACATCATCAATTTTCCTGGTTCTCTAGCTTGCAGACAGCAAACTGTGTGACTTATCAGCCTCCATAATTATTAAGCCAATGCCTATAATAAATCTCCTTAAACAGTACATATATATGGCCATGCATGTGTGTGTGTATGTATGTGTATATATATATATATATATCTCCTATCAATTCTGTTTCTCTGGAGAACCTTAGACAATACATACCCAATTGTTGCCCTCAAGTTGAATGATCCTCAGTCAGAGATATGCTGAAGAAACTATTTCCTGCTTCCTCTCTGAGCAAAGATCCCTTTTAACCAGGAATGTCAGTGACTTCCAGATTCTCGGTGGTTAGACAAGGGAAAATGCATAGCATACACTAAGTTCAGTTCCTTAATATATAAAATTGATTTATTCACTGTTGACTCAGCTTAATCATTATGTCTTCACAAGCTCTGGAGTAAGACTGAATTTGAACTGAGGGTTTATCACTGCTAATTTTGTAACCTTGAACAAGTTAAGCTCTACGAAACTAAGGTTATGAGTCTGCAAAACGGGTTTAGAGAAGTACCCCTCTCACAGTGCTACTGGGTAGGTTATATTAAATGATAGATAGAAAACACTTAAAATAATGTCTGTAGCAGAGTAATTGCTTGATCAATCCAAAGAAGCCCCAAACTAGACTAAAGTGTTTCTGAGAGATGAGAACAAAAGGGTCTGGGAAACATGAGTAGTCAGAGAAGTCAGGCAGCGTGACTACAGTGGTGGTATGCTTGGGGTGTGAGAGAAACGTGCCCTAAGTGTAGGTGCATATTGTGATTCAGAGCGTAAACTCGATGAGAGCAGCGACCGTGGTGTCTGTCTTCTTCATTGTATCCCTAGTGCTAACTCAGTAGGTTATTGAAATCACTATTTTTAAATAAAAAGAGTGTCAACAGAATCTCTTTATGAACCTAAGTCTGATGCGGGAGAACAAGGGAAATAACCATACTGTGCTCAGGTTTAAAAATATGTAAAAATTTATGCTTGCCTGATTTGACCTGCAATTTTGCAGATTCTTCATGTTCTTGATAAATACATCTAAAAACTTTGAAAATCTTTATTTTTGTAGATATTAATAGAATATATTGTTCTGTGAGGTCTATTTGAAAACTGTGAGGGCCCCCTTCAGACCTGATGAGAGTGATCCAGGTCGGCCTATTGACTCATAATAGTGGGACTCAAGAGTGCATCTGCACAAAACCACAAATCACAGGGATGGTAACAAAAATTTGTAAATACCAGTAAAAGTTTAGCAACTGAACACCCAGCCAATCAGAATAGATGTCAGCCATAAACAACTAGTTGAGATAAACTCATGGGTACTGGTTGAATATCAGCTCCATAAATTAGAGGACTCTTTGGGACATTCACTTATAAAAATCTATAATCTAAGTGTTAGGTCCTCAAATGTCAAAGCTCTCTCATTTACTCATATATACTTAAGTGGTTATAGAGTTCTACAGTAACACTTAAAATACAATACCCTGTGAATAAACTACCACTATTATATTGTGATCTGAGCAGGTTATTGGGATGAACTGATGCCCTTGCCAAATAGCTTTTCTGAGATCTGAAAATGTCGATGCTGTTTTGCTTGGGGCATACTCACAACCCTGACCTGGGGTTCTCCATGTCCAGTCCAAGAGACACTGATTTAGAAGAGCAGAGCTTTCTATTTTCCCTCCATAGGTCCAGAGTATCCTTACTTCTAAGCACTTGGTTAGGACTTAAATCAACACTCTAATTACAGGAAAGAAGAAAGAACATCAGAAACCAATGCCAAAACTGAATGGAGAGAGCTGCTTCTTCTCATGGGCAAAGAGTTACATAAACTACTCAAATCTGCTGCCTTCACTAATGCTGAGGCATTTAAGGCAGATGGGAACATCACTCCACTCTGTGCTCTCCTTAACATTTGGGTTAGTGCCACTTAAGTTTGGAAAACAACAGGGAACCTGTGGGCAATATATACAGGAAAAGATCTGTGGCATCAGCTGAGTTAAGCTAGACACTTCTTATCACTAATAGATTCCAGTTGTGGCCATTGATATCAATTGAGTTATCATCAACATATGCTCTGTTTACCATAATCTTTACTGAATAGACTCAGGATCTATGTTGCAGACAGGACTAGACATCAGAATTAAGGGCATTTAATATTCTCTATTTGCATCAGTTTTGAAATTAATTTAGGTTTTAGAAAATTGAATCACTGCTCATCAGCCTTTCATAAAATTCAATCCTCAGACCACCAACACCAGAATTCCCTGGTTGTTGGAAATGTAGATCCTAAACTCTCAACCAACATCTGTTGATCAACTAGGGACATTTTTTAAAATCTAAGTTTTGTATTCCTAACTTCCAAGATGTTACTTAGTCTATAGTAAATGCTCAATAAGTTTGTCAAATAACATGACCTATTAATTAATGAAATCCTAGGATAGATAAGTTGGATGGGATTAAATTGACCTGGGATTTGCTTTTATCTTTCTTCTCACTGATCTTCAGTTGGCAGAACTAAGACCGTAGGAAAAATACAAGTCAAAACATTTTCTACAGTTCCCTTTAGGCTTCCAACTTTCCATCAAGTCAGTAATCTTTAAGAGATGAAGTTAATCTTGGAGCAGTTCTATGCTGGCTAAAACTCAAAAGAACCTAAATGGTCTAGAGTTAAAGCTTAAGTCTCAGACAAATAAGAAAATATTCAACATATCTGATGAAGAGTGAGCAAGCTGTGGAGAAAATGCAGAAATAAAAATGCAAGATGGAGAGGGCAGCAACCGACAAATGCATATGCCACAGGTGTCCACACAGCATGGGTGACCGGCAAGGGCTAGCCTGACCATCGAGAGAGTAGATGGCATCCAACATGGTATGACTTGGATGTCAAAAATCCTTCAGAAACTTCCAAAACATCTCTTCCACCAGCTTTTCTTACTCAAGCATAAAGAAATAAGATTATCAGGATACCTAATCAATTCCTATTGTAGGTCCCACAAAACTGAGCCTAATCAATTAAACATGAAATGCTGGGTTTAAATCAAGTTTCTACTGCCTGCTATATCAGAATCTTCATTACTTCAATGGGAATGTTAACATACCTTCAAGAGCCAGCAAGTAACATGTTGTGTATGTGTGTGGAGACAGACATTGGTTTGCATGATTAAGGAGCTCAAGGAGCGAGGTGCCAAGAGGGTTGATAAGGGAGTGTGGGGGAGCATCAGGCACCCTAAAACACAAGTTAGCCAGCAGCTGTTATCATGAATGTCACTTAGTGCATAATTTCACTGGTTTTTCTGCCAATGACAATGTCAGTGAATGACATTGCTGATACTCTTGGGAGGCAGCACACAATACTGGACACAAACCCTTATTCTGTGCTTCTTAATTTGAGCAATTCAATACTGATTTGTCCTATCAAAGAAAATGTCAAAAAAGGATACTTGCTGGCTCTTGGGGGTGTATTGACAACAAATCTCACCAAAACAGTAATGTACTATGAATAAACTGATCACATTATATCTGGAAAAAGATTATTTAATGATGGATCCCTTTCCCTAGAGCTTCCCAGATGGCACTACTGGTAAAGAATCTGCCTGCCAATGCAGGAGAACAAGAGATACAGGTTTGATCCCTGGGTCAAGAAGATCCCATGGAGTAAGAAATGGCAACCCATTCCAATATTATTGCCTGAGAAATCCAATGAACAGAGAAACCTGGTGGACTACAGTCCATGGGGTTGCAGAGTCGGACATGACTGAGCTACTGAGCAACTACACTTTCCCTAAGGGGCAGCCTGTGCTGGTTTTTCTCTTCTTGTATTTCCTTTCTATTAAAGAGCCCCACAGTTCAACTCCTCCAGGTCATCACATACTTGAGGAAAGCCAGGAGATTCTGACATCTGCTGTGGGTGATAATGTATTTGAAGGGATTGGAGCACACTCTCGGTGGGTCCTCTTTCCCATGCGTACACAGAGCAGCATGCCAAAGCAAAACGACCCAAGGGCGGGTCATGTTCAGGAGCACTGACTAAAAAGCTCTTTAATTTTTTAGAAAAGAAAAGCCAAAATTTATCTCTTTGAGCTCTGTGTCCCATCTTGATCAAAATCCAAGAACACGAACTGGATCATAAAACAAGAAAAACACACCAGTGTTGGAGGATGAGAGGACCACAGAAACACTATCAGGAAACATGTGTGTTGATATGGCCAAAAAGCTACCTTCCAGTCCCTAGCGCTGGCCCTGTTTTCCTTTCCCTGGGGGAGGCTGGTGGAAGGTTGCTCTTCCACCTTGAAGTCTTCCCAACCACACATGAGCTGTTTTACTGTCTCCTCAGCATAGCTCAGCCTTCCTCTGCTCTGGCCTGACCTTGCCTTCAGTTTCAGCAAACCCATCATACCCTGTTCTTCTTCCCATCCTTCACCTTATACTACATATTTGTGCACGTGTGCTCAGCCACTTCAGTTGTGTCTGACTCTTTGTGACCCTATGGACTACATCCCACCAAGCTTTTCTGTCCATGGGATTCTCTGGGCAAGAGTGGTTTGCCATTTCCTTCTCCAGAGGTCTTTCCCAATCCAAGGATCGGTCCTGTATCTCCCACATTGCAGGCAGATTCTTTACCGCTGGGCCACTGGGGAAGCCCACTACATATTTACACCTCCTGAATAAGAAAAGGCACACCTAGATGGTTCCAAACTAGGTTTGAAGAAGAAGAAACAGGATTGAGTCTATCTAAATAGATGTTGTCCTCACCCAAAGTCTTTTATGAATGCTCTTCCTTCAGCAATGCTCCTAACAAGTCACTCCTCTCCCCACGCCTTCTTTTTCCTTTAAAGTATTTATTGGGCTGACCTATTTTGACTATAGTATATGTGATAAGTGGACTGTGAAAGACTTAGCTGTTTGGGAATTGCTTAAGCTCATTAGAAAACCTAGAATTGAACCTCTGTCAATTTTTCCCTGAATGGAGCTAGCACCCTGACTTATGAAAAAGTAACATACATTTCAAACCTTGAAGTTCTCTGCAACAATCTGTTAATTGAGAAATTACACAAGCAACTGAAAATCGCCTTTGCTGAGCATTTACTACCTTCCACACTTTTACATGTGCTGTGCTTGGTCATTCATTTGTCCTCAACTCTTTGTGATCCCATGGACTGTAGCCTGCCAGGCTCCTCTGACCCTGGGGATTCTCCAGGCAAGAATACTGGAGTGGGTAGCCTATCCCTTCTCCAGGGGATCTTCATGACTCAGGAACTGAAATGAAAATGAAATTCTCCTGCATTGCAGGTGGGTTATTTACCAGCTTAGCTGCCAGGGAAGTCCCTACTCATTCTAATGCCTTTGGTGGATTCCCATCACACACAAGATGAAGTTCCTTTTTAACCTGGCTTCCACCTGCCTCAAGCCTCACTTGAGGCAAATCCAGATCCACACCCAACTTACTGTAGTTTTCTGAATAGGAAATGCTGTTTCATAGCTTCATAACTTTGAGAGTCTATTCTTTCTACCAAAGCAACTTTTCTCCATACACATTCAGAAAATTCCTATTCTTCAACCATCAACTCACGGGCTATGAATCTTGTGCAGTTCTACTCTGACTTCCCCACTTCCAGGTAATAAGAAAACTTCTTTATTGTGTCTCCAGATTCACATACGTACCTCTGTTAACCATGAGATTATGACTCTTTCAGGTTATCTTTCCAATAAGAGCATCCCAGGACCTGGCATAATTTGATGCATAGTGCGACTTCAATAAAAACCTGCTGAGTGAATATATAATTCTATACCATAGGACTCAAAGAACTAACTTATATCAACCTCACAAGTTCAAGTGGGCATTATACCATGCTTTGTAACTGTTGATTATTTCCTTAGTTTTTTTATTCTTCCCAACCCTCCTTTTCTGTTTTGTCAATTTGGTCGTAAGCTAGCAATCCCAATTAGTGCTGACTTCATTATTTTTGTTTCTGTGGCCTCAGTCCAGTTCCTGACATGCTTCTACCAGAGCAAGGCTCCCTCTCCAGCTGCTCTGACATCCACCATTGTAATTCCGCACCCTTGTTTTCATGGCAGATGAGAACTCCCAACACTGGTGTGGTAACGATTTAAATTCTCTCCCTAAGTTCAGTTTTAACAATGCCAAGAAAACCAATCCAACAGAAAAAAAAAAATAAAAGGTTTTTCATGCAGATGATTTGCAGCAAGAGGCATAAGCAAAGCTGTTTCCAGCTGGAAACAAGTGATCCCAGCTTTGGGTCCATCACCTCCTGCCCCGGGTTAACAGGGACCCTCGGTGAGCAATCAGGTCCTCCATCCCAAAGTGCAGCAGAGCATCATGGCCCAGCTCATCTCCTTCCCGGCAGATAAAACATTCTTTGCCTCTAATTAAATAGATTAATAAAGGAATAGGACACATCAGGTTCACATCAATCATTGCCCATGTGGTTCTTATTACGGTAATTAAAAGTTATCTTCCCCAAAATTTGGGATGAAAGTGCCATGATCTACAATTGAAACCACATTGTAGGTTTTACATTTTCCAACTTCATTCATTTTCTTTACAAAAAGAATGGCAAAGCAATCTTCTTATGGCTGATAGGTTTAGAGGTGTCCTTAATAGCAATCTATCAGCAAAAATGCACTTTTCTATCTTGAAACACCCTGAATGAGGAGCATTTTCCTTTTGTATTTGAAACAAATGATTGCTTATTTTTATAATTCCTCTGCTTGCCTTTTCTTTTTGTTCAGCTATCAATGCCCCTGAATATTCTGATATGAAAGGCATTGTTAATGACAAGTGAAAAGTTTACTAAAGACTCTGCTATTGTGCTTTGGCAAGAACAAGACAAACTTAATGTCTGAAGAATTTTTATCTCCCAGAATGCATCAGCCTCCCCAAACTGACACAAAGCACCAACATTCCCTGGCCCCTGGGTTCACTTAAAAATGTGTATGATTCTGGGGATACTGAATCCTTTTATACAATCTGAAGGAGTAGAGTCAACTCTGGGTCACTTTCTGGAGGATTAGCAACTCAATTTCAATGCAATCAAATTTTACTAAGAACCCACAGGTCAATCAAGCACCACAGGTTTATCAGTTTATTAGTCTGCAGCCAGAATGGAAATGGCTGGAGATACAGATGGTGGTTCAGAAAGTGTGTAGTTTACATTCTCTTTAGGGGTATGAGGTCTCCAGGTGAAAAGGATTCTCCTAGAAGAGCAGTTGATTCTCAAGTTTCCCATTTTTTTCCTGCATCATTATATATCTCTCTCCTTTGTCTGAAACTATAGTTCTCACTGGGACCCTTCCTTTTCCTGACTCTCTCACATCCAGGTTGCTAGAAGCCTTCACGGGTTGAAATGCATGGGAATTGCCTTTTCTCGAGGCTCTCTGCCTTCCGATCCAGGGCTCTATCTTCTCTCTGTTTCTCTTATCTGTGTCAAAGCAGGGGGCTTGTAACATTCTTTGCACATCTCACATCTGCTCAGTTCAAAGCAGGAGCCTGCAGCCTCAGTGTTTTTTCTTATCTATCAAGCTTTCCTGTGCAAACAAGGGCCGCAGCAGCTTCATCTACATGACTTAACACACTTAGAGACAGGGTTGATTGCTTCTATATTCTAGTTTCTTACTTCTATGAGGAAGTGCATGCAACTCCAACTGGAAAGCAATCCACTACTTTAAAAACCTTATTGTTTTTAGTCTTTTGAAATCTTTCCACACCAGGGTCCTTTGTGCTGGATCACAGTTCTTGTCCCCAGGAACTTAATGGCCTAATCCAAGACATTCACATTGCCAGACCAAAGTACAACTTCTTTTCTAAAATCACATGGAGTGTATTATTTTCATCACTGAAATGGCACTAAACACATTGTTCTTTGTATCTCAGCTTTTGGGTTTAATTCTTTCTGTGAGTCTCTAGCATCTAAGAGATCTGTCTTTTCTCCTTTTGATGTCCAGTACCTCTCAGAATGTTCTCACATTGCAAGTACTCAAAGACCATTCCTAAGGACGATGTCTTTAAGAGATTCCTACAGTGGGGAAAGTCAGAGTGTCACAGAGTTAGATCCAGCAGGTGGAGAGTATGTGCATGGAAATTCTTGTACTTATAGATATTCTTCTGCCATGACTGTCCATGTATGAGGCTGTCATCTTGGCCCCCTTCAGATTTCTCAAAAGCTGCTCATCTGTGCTCAGAGCCTCTCTTGTCTGTGCCAGTGTTCTCAGGCAATGGGGCAAAGGATGGAGTCCAAATTTCTTTGCAAGAGAAGGAATTTCCACTTACCTAAGCAGTGCTCAGAAAAGTGCAATGCAGACCAACAGACAGTGAGCTGCACTTGCAAGGTGGAATCTTAAAACCCAAGTTAAAATGTTCATGAGGGTGTCAACCTCTATACCTTCCTGGAGAACCACGTGAGTGTGGAGATTGTCCTGGACGCCTTCTGCCAAGTACACAGGACATGGCCCAAACTTCAGGATGGGGAGCTAAATAGTGGAACGGAGAACATCTTTTCAGCCTAGAACTAGGGACTCCTAGTTTGGGTCCAGGGCTATATGGAAGGACTGATCTACATAATAAATGTAGAGGCAGAGGCCAAATACACAGAAAGATAGGAAAAGCAGAAGCTATTCTATAGTGCTAAATATTGAAAATGCTGGGAGAACATTCTCATAAACAGTCACTTTGGGTTAACTTGTCACCCAGTGATACCCCTATATAGTTCTTTACTGGGGACCATGCCTATATTGAAAGTTATATTTTTCAAGGGAGAGCCATACATTTCAAATACCGTAGATCTGCAAACATTTTCAATGAAATCAAATGAAAACATATCATTTGAGACAACAGATATTTTCCACATTTTCCTTTGTTCCTCTTGGATACTTTTCTAACTTATGTTTGGTTTCATCATTTTTAGGACCAGAAAACATTATCAGTGGGACAGCTAGAGCACCAGCCCAACAGAACACTCTGAAACAAGCAACAGAAGCACATTGTTTGGGCTGCAGATCCTTTTTTTACTTTTCCATATGTTGGTCTACATGGAGCTAGTGATAAGGCAGAGTGTCTGTCACCCCGACAGCTAGTCTGGAGGCTCTTGTAGGGAAAAAAAAAACAGCACAACACATTGGTTGGAAATGAACATGGACGTTTGGATGAAATGTTTTGTAGGTAAGGGACTTGCTTTCCAACTAGTCTGCAAAATCCTTGAGACAGAGCCATGTACCTATCATCCATAATGCATAGTTTATTTTTAGTATACATTTACATACAAAGTTGATGCTAAGTCCTCGATGAACACTTCTTTCCAAAAAAAGTTTACTGGCTGTTGCAGAGATACGATCTCCATTTAAACGGCATCCATCATGCTTCGCCTTGGTGGCTGGCCATGCATGTTAAAGACAGCTCCTTCTACCCTGTTTAAAAAGGAGTCCTACCTTCAAAAACTAAGAGCAACCTAGTGATGCTTTATCTTGTGTCATGTCTGGCCAAAGCTATACATCCTTTTATCCCTTTCACTCTTTGATGATCAGATAAGTGACATCCATAGTTACATAGCAATATAATTTTCAGTGTTATATATTAAAAGCAGATACACATTGATGACACAAACATTTGAAGACATGCTATAATTTAAGATTCAGAAAGGGTAATACAGATGGAAGAAACAAAAGAAATGGAATTTTAAATGGAACAGGCAAGAAATCCCTCCTTCTGAAGTGATGGTAATCAGAAATACAGAGATGAATTATTATTGGTTCATATTGAATTACTATTGCCATAACCGGTTATAAAAATCATTTGATTCTAGACGATTCAATAGACCTGGAGTAGGCTCAGAAATTCCACTCCAATATGTGTAGAAGTCTAAAATATGTAGGCTTGTTACAAGCCAAAGCATAACACACCTAGCAGATCCCAGGATGACATCAGAAGTTCAACACCAAACTGCTCGTGGAGAGGTCAAAGAACCCTGGACTAGCCTGAGCACACACTGTCCATGTGAGGATGAGAGCTTTACCTGGAAGATTTCCATGCTTGCTTTGATCTCTATAAGACTGATTCTTCAGAAGTGAGCCAGAACAAACCAGCCTCCAGGGTTTGCACAAAATAGGGAGAAATGCTTCTTAGAATCAAGCTTCATGTTGGTCATTCAAAACAACCTTTGAATTGTGGAGCCAATGTTTAGAGAAATGGATGGGATGGGCTACCTAGGGTTTAGTACTTGAAAAAAAAAAGCACATTACAAAATATTTGTGGTGAATACAGCTAAGTATTCAGATTTTTGAGGTAGTTTTCTTAAAACTTGACAGTGGCCCAGAACTTGGTCTTAAGTTAGAACAAGAAAGTCACAGAGGAACAATATTTCTTTTAAATTACTCCACACTATGAGATTACATAGGGAGCAGATGAAGGTGGAATAATAGAGTTCAAAATATTGTATTTCAAGAAGAAATAGTGTTTAGCAGAACTTTTGAACATTTGAACATGTCTAAAAGCATCTTAAAACTTGACAGTAGCCCAGAACTTGGTCTTAAGTTAGAACAAGAAAGTCACAGAGGAACAATATTTCTTTTAAATTACTCCACACTATGAGATTACATAGGGAGCAGATGAAGGTGGAATAATAGAGTTCAAAATATTGTATTTCAAGAAGAAATAGTGTTTAGCAGAACTTTTGAACATTTGAACATGTCTAAAAGCAAAAAGCAAGAGCTTTGCCTAAACATTAAACATTAGGGGAAGATTATTTGTTCAGTTCCCTGTTTCACGTTGCACAAAGAAATCATAAACAATGGTGCTGGCTTTGCCACATAGAATGCATTCTGCTTTATGAATATAGATGCAAATGTGGGGTGGTAACCATCAGTGTTTATCATTTTACCGTTATGATATAGTCTGCAGCTTGGAGGCAAACTGCTTTGAAAAAAATTGGCCTCTCCAGTTTCTTCATTCTCCCCCAGAGAAACCACAGACCAAGCCAAAGCTTCTCCTTGAGCTTTCCAGTCAGAGCATCAATAGCCAAGTGTCCAATAGTGAAAGGCCCCCAGACCAAATTCATCATGGCCTGAGCAAAGTGAACCCTCACCGTTTGGTTGATACTGTTTCGAGAGACTTGCCATGTGCTGCCAGTGTTACCATTCCAGCTGATCTGCTGTGACTCATCTGAACTGACCAGGGACAGTAGTCATTGCTGAATGCAAGCATTTCACTTCATTCACTGAACTGGGACCTTCACGAGCTAGACATTCTTTTGCTTTCTGTCTCCCGGTGCATAGGGGTGGATGGATAATGTGGAAGTTAGAATAATACCAAGGAAATTGGAAGCTGGTTTAGTTAACCAGCTTTTTCCCCTCCTGCTTTGCTCTATCTTTTTCAATTCCTAGACAAAGGCTTTTCTTATGGTTTGAAGAAACCATTAACAGTAACAACTGCTGTTTGATGAGCACTGTGTGAACTACTTCATCACATACCCTCCAGTTTAAACATTACAGAGACCCTCTGTGGCATTTTACAAATAAACAGAGAGGTCAAGTAGTTTACCTGAGGTCACAGAGCTAATGTGATATCCAAGCCTTTATAAATCAAAAGTTGTTACCAACTATGCTATAATTGATTTTCATGAGACACACTGATGTTAACCCCCAAATTCCCAACTCACAAATTTATCCTCTCATCCCTAGTTCTGCTTAACTATCATCACAACTCCTTTACCTCTACAGCACTTTTATCTCCTTATTCTGTTAATTTTTTAAATTAAATTTGTTTTGCTTTCAGAATTACTCTGAGTGTCTTCATATCACCTGCCGCATCTGTGGGAAACAAACCAAGGAGTGTTCAGTGGGCAGAGGCTAACTTCCCATTCTCATGAATCTGCTTTGAATTGTACATTATAATTTTGAATTATTTGTCTCAGAGTGGCACCTCTATTCTATTCCAGATTCCAAAAGGCCCAGATCCACCTTCACTATGGAAAGCAAACTGTCCAAAAGCCATAGAAAGGTAGAGAGTAGTGGGAGGAAAACACATTATGATGCCTCCGAAATTGAAAGCCAACACAAAAGGAAAAGAATGTAAAAAATAAGATTGAAGTGGAGGTCAGGAAGCACTACAAGTTTAAGAATGAAGAGAAGAGAAGACGAGTTAGAACAAAGAATATGTAAAGCAAAAAAGGTCCATTTTGAAGATAAATGACCAATGAAAAGAATAAGGTGAGATTCACTCATTATACTTCCAACAAACGTGCATAGAGGACCTACTATCTTTCTAGAACTGGTGTGCAAATAAGCAGATGAATTCCTTGTGTTTATCCATACTTTTATTGGAGGAGAGATAAATACTGACCAATAACTATAAAGGGAGAGATTGAAGGCATAAGGAAAAGGGGGCGGCAGAGGATGAGATGATCAAATAGCATCACTGACTCAATGGACAAGAATTTGAGAGAGCTGGGAGATAGTGGAGGCCAGAGGAGCCTGGCATGCTGCAGGCCATGGAGTCCCAAAGAGTCGTAATGATTTTGAGGCTGAAAAACAACAACTACTATAGAGTTTGAAGAGTGTTTGAAAGCTCTGCAAAGTGCTTTAGAATCTGAAAGGCTGGTACACATTGTCCAGCAAAGACTAGGTGGATAAATTACAAGAGCACTGCATGGAAAATGTCAAAAAATGATCTTAACAATGCCCTTTCTCTCTTTGTGTTCAGGCCAGCCTAGATCATTAAGAAGTTCATTGAGTTTCCACCACGACTGATTGTCCTGTTTTTATAATCATCTTCTGTAGAGTACCCTGAAGTCTGTTTAGGGATCTTACCTTATGACAACTCAGAAAAGAAAATGATGGTGTGTCTGTGTATTTTCTTCTTGCCATTGAAATATCTGACATATTTGGGTGCACAATAAGCAAACGCAGATGTGAATGAAGCAAAATAACGGAAGGAAGTAATGACGGAAACTGAAAGAGAAAAGGCCAGGCAGCAGATTTCACAAAATGATTTGAGCTCCAAAGGTCAGAGCATAGCAACCCTATGGTTAGGCTCCCACACTAATATCATGTTACAGAAAATATACAGGAGAAGAATTAGAAAGGTGCACAGAAGGGTAACCGAGATGAAAAACTCTTGGTATGGAACTGAGTTAGTAACTGAACTTTCTGGAAAGAGACAAATGTGAGCCATAAAGCAGTATTCCTTATCCTGAGCCCCAGAAGAACTGCAGTCGCATGGCTGGAAAATAATATAGATATAAGACCAAAAACTGAACCAAATATATAGGTATTAGAACCAATCTGGTTACCTGTGAAGTAATTTGGGAGGTGATTACCAAAGTTGGCAGGAGATGCTATACATGTAGAATAACTAACTAAAAGATCTGGGCTAATGCTTAGCATCCAAAGCGCATGACTGCAGCGAGTACCAATGATGAGAGAGGAAAGAGAGAACTCCTCTGTCTCCAAACTTTACAAAGTTTTTTGTAAAGTCTTTTTCTATTGTGGATATATATACAGGGCTGTTGGGCTTCCCAAGTGGTGTTAGTGGTAAAGAATCTGCCTGCCAATGCAGGAGATGCCTGAGACAAGGGTTCAGTCCCTGGGTCAGGAATATCCCCTGGAGGAGGGCATGGCAATCCACTCCAGTATTCTTGCTTGGATAATTCCATGGACAGAGGAGCCTGGTAGACTATAGTCCATAAGATTGCAAAAAGTTGGACATGACTGAAGCACCTTAGCACACATGCATATGGGGTTGTTAGCAATATTACCAGCTCTCCAGGGCTTATGATAAATACTATCAATTGACAAACAGTTATCAGAGCTAAAAAATAAAATGGAAGCACAGAAAGCAAACCAGAGCAGATTGTCTGATAAAATCAACAAAAAATTTACAATGAAATCAATAGTGATATCTGGCCATGTAGCAAAGACTCAGTATCCTATTCCATGAAAAGAAGAAATTGTCTAGGGTATGGCTATGTGTAAGTGATCTTCCCAACCCAGGGATCAAACTCAGGTCTCCTGCATTGCTGGTGGATTCTTCACCATCTGAGCCACCAGGGAAGCTCAAGTCCCAGAAACTCCCGCTCTTTTACTGACTGACCCCATTACCTCCTTGCTGCTTCTGTTTTCTGTATAAACTGTCCTACTTCTTAGATAATGATGAAGGAGCTCTTTCCAGCAGCTATCTATCAGAGAATCCTCCTCAATATTCTCTCTGGACCACAGGAACCAGCGCTTCAGCACCATGGCTCTGGATGATAGTCTTTAATATGAAACACTGTCCTGCCTTTCTTTCAGTCATTCTCTCACCAGATACGGTTGATGCACTGTCTGCATGCCATGGCCAAGTTTAGAACTAGACCTAGCATGATAACTGATATTAAGGAGAAACTGTTTTGGTTAACACTGATTGTGGAATGAGGTGGATCTGAGCAAGAGGATCTCTTTCTCCATAACCCCAGCACACAGACTTTCTGATTATCTGAAGAACGATTTCATGACTCTTCAAACACAATTATTTTCAGTTTTAAATTGTGCTCATACCTGACTGCTCTTTAAGGAAGGGAGTAGGTAAGGTCATATGGAGAAGGGAATGGCAACTGACTCCAGTATTCTTCTTGCCTGGAGACTTCCACAGNTTTTCAGTTTTAAATTGTGCTCATACCTGACTGCTCTTTAAGGAAGGGAGTAGGTAAGGTCATATGGAGAAGGGAATGGCAACTGACTCCAGTATTCTTCTTGCCTGGAGACTTCCACAGACAGAGGAGCCTGGTGGGCTACAGTCCATGGTGTTGTGAAGAGCTGGACATGACTGAGCAGCTAATACACACAGGTAAGGTCATAAATGGATATTGCAGGATGTTCTGAACTTCCATGCAGCTTAACTGAAGTCTGATTCTTACTCCAGTCTTATGGCTTTGTTTCTAAGCTAACTGGTTACCAGAACTTTGGTATTGACAGGTAAATACTGGCTAAACCTTAGGACTGGAAATCTGAGCAAAGTACATGGCTAAAACTGTACAGGGAAGAAAAGCACCATCAATGTATGTCAAACAATTAATTAAAATTATGTTGTGATTTCTTTCTCATTCTAAATAAATACTTACTTTCTAATTTATTTTTTTAATAATGTTTTCCTGCTTTGAAGAAACTCTCCTACTCCAGTTGTATATGCTTTAGGCTCCACAAAACATGGACCATCCTCTGGTGAACAGATATTGAATTCCTCTTTCTTGGCTCTTCTGTTCTCTAGCTATGAAAATTTGGGCTTGTCACTTAACTTTTCTATTTATTGCTATTGTAATAATAATAACAATTCTACTTAATGTTCCCTTAAAGCAAGCCGAAGAATACGTTCAAGGCAAGGCAATAGTGAATTTTAGAGAAGGTTATTTACGGAAAAGTACTTGGCAAGTTAAAAATAGTACATTATTTAAAACATTATTTAGAAAATCACTAGCCCTCCTTATTTCAGCTTAGAATTGCATCTACTGCTTCAGCCTCAAAAGTTGCCTGTAGGATTTGTAATATTATTGTTTAGCTCTGGAATTCCTGGTTATTTTTAAATGTAACTTGTAATGTAATTTATTTTTAAAAAACTTGGCGTGCTACCTAATCCCAAACTCCAAGTGGACATTGAATTATTTACTTCCTTATAGAGAGCGCTTTAGATCATGCTGAAATACTCTATGTAAGTGCTTAAGAAACACTTGTGAATTTGTTCAATTGGCTTGAATTCTAAGATTTTGAACCCTAATCAACCATGGATCCATCCATCCACCCATCTGTTCATCCAGCCACTTATAAAAATGTGCCTAACATTAGGAACATGGAAGTCTAAGAATGTCACCAGTTGAAAGCAAGACTACTCTGGTTGAAGTCTGCTGGAGGAGCCAGAGCTCAGCATGGGTGGCTTCCTCTTGGCATCTTAAGGCTTACAGCTCTGGAGGGGAGTGGGTGCTATGTGCAGATCACTCTCCCCAGAGCATAATTCTGCCGGGTACTGGTGATTTAACTAGTACTATACAGTGGCTCGCTTCCAAAATCTGAAGTTGTTGTGGGAAAGAATAACAAACAGGGAAAGAGACAAATCATAATAACCTTACCTGAAGGCGTTAAGGAAAGCTATGTAGAGGGGATGGGATATCTTTTGAGGTAAGCCTTGAAAAATGAGGAGGCACGCAGCAGGCATAAAAAGTAGGGAACATTCCTGGGAGACGCATCACCATCCACAGAAGCACAGAGATGTGAGAGTATCTACTAGTGAAGAAGAGACGGGACCTCTGTGGTTCTGATACCGCACAAATGGAGGTGGAACAGAGACCTCAGCACAGTGTGGTCCCGCAGAGCTCAGCTGAATCTAATCTGAAATTTTGATTCTCATCTTGAAATCAATGAGCAGTCACTGAAGATGTTAAATGGAGTATCAAGGTCAACTTGGCATTCCAAAACAATACAGAAACACTCCATTGATTGTGAGCTTCCAGAACTGGGAATTTATATCCAGATTTCCAAATTATTTGCTACTTGATACATGATGACTGAATTCTTCAGGTTGATTTCATAGAGTCCATGATCACAAATTCAGCCCCTCTTGTATTAATGCAGTGTAATCAGAAATCAGAAGTGTTGAGGAAAGAGAAAGCATATTTTGAAATGTAACTCCCTTATTTTAAAAGTCTTTCAAAAAGTAAGAATTCTGGCACTATGATATTTGCTTTCTTTCTCTAACTGTGCATTTCTTCTAAAGAATTTTCTGAGATTTCTCCATTGATTAAAGTTAGGATTTCACCGTGGGAACCCTTGAGTCTTAGCCAAACTCAGATTATTCTTTGGATATTACTATGCACAATAAGATGGAATATACCTACTTTTGTGTATCTAAAAATGATTAAGAAGTGCTGTTCTGAATGTGAAAACCAGAACGAAATGATACACATTAGACATAAAGCAAAAGTACCACCCAGAAGGCAAAAAATATGGGTTCCAACATGGGTATATCTGTAGTTCTATCAAAAACATGTAGTTCTATCAAAAAGGCAAAAAAAGCCACTTGCATTAAGATCCATGTCTCTGAATTTTCCAGACTGCAGGCATCAGCCAAGAATGGGGAGATCCAACATTTCCTTGGGCATATCCTCAGGGTAGAAGAGGTCCCCAGAGAGCAGAAATGTTAATTATTAACCCCAATGTGGAACCTCACATTAAGTTCATATTTGTAAATGCTTTTTGACCCTCTGATAAGCTGTTTTCTCTACCAGCGTTCCCTCAGTAACTCCAAAACTTTTTTTTTCTTTTTTTTTTTTTTTCATTTGAGACCTGGGGTGGGGACGGTGGGGGTTGTGTTTGGGGAGCAAGAGAGTTAGAACTCCTCTATACCTGGGAAAATGCTAATTCCTGTTTTTAAGAAAATAGGCTAAGAAAAGGCTCAAGGGAGTGTAGGACATCAAAGAACTCTTTTAAAACAACTTTTTTTTGACGATTTAAATGAAAATGAGGCAGACATATATGGATTAAATTTTCCCTTTAAAGCAGCCTGAGGTTTAAAGATTAAGGGGAAGAGAGATGGAGGTAAAATGTATTGGGGGGTTTATTATCAGAGTTTCAACTAACCTGAAGCTGAGTGAATTAACCCATGATGTGTCCATGTACACTCCAACATACACGTGCATGGGCACACACTCGCACACACACATGTGTGCCAAGGGCTGTGAACCAGTCCCTTCGCAGCTGATGATTTATGCAGCTTTCCAGGAGAGAAGTAGGCCACTCCAGCCTTGAAAGCACTTTAGCTTGGTTGTTTTTACTCATGAAGGACATGTTGTCCTGTAATTATTCTGTAATTTCTTAAAAGGTGAAATCTTTAACAGGTCTCTGCTTTATGTGTTGCTGGAATAGTTCTTGTCAGAGCATGTCTGACCAAGTTGGAGCCTCGTTCCACACCCACTTCATGAGGAACAAAGAGGAACTGGACATTTTAAAATCTGCTAGAGAATCTAGAGAAAAGAATATTAGTCAGAGGGAACAGAGATAAGATACAGAAAAATTGCAAACAACATTCCTATTTCTTCTTTGGGCTCTCAAGACACCTACAAAATACTTTGTCATTAACTTTTTTTTTCTTTCTTTGTCAACAAAAAAGCATAATTTTGTACCTGTATATGATAACAGAATAGAGTAGGGTAAAAATAGCTAATGTTTAACTCAGAGACAAATGAAAACCACACAACTCCAACCCAATGTAAATATTAAAGTTATGTTTTAATACTTAGGAAAATCTAAAGGAGATGCTGGCATTGGTCAGGTTAGTTATTTGTTCTCTGTATTATTGATAAAACTTGCAAGGTTAGTGAATTAAGAAGGAAAAGCTTTAGATCCTCAAATAATCAAGAATTTTACTGTTTTGAAGATCGAATACAATAACAATGCAACTTTTTCCCCATATCAAAATTAATCTTTCAATTTGAAAGATCTAGCACTGTGAAATGTTATAGGGCATTTCTGGGTCAGGTCAGAATGAACAGTTAGCAGGCTTATTATCAACTTAAGAGTGATATTTTAATTTCACAAATTGTAAAAATTCTTGCCTTTGCTTAAGTCTACAGAAAAGTCAGATCAATAGGTGAAATGTCTGTGTACTCTATAGCTTTGTATGATTTTGAAAACAGAAGTCTAATTTCTGTGTATGATATAGGCAGCTACCTTCTGGTGAGTTTTCAAGGGTGGGTCTTTTCCAGAGGTTCTTAAACTGTGGTCAGCTACTCACTCGTTTAGACCAGCCCATAGAATATGAGGGCTTCCCAGGTGGCACTAGTGGTAAAGAACCCACCTGCCAATGCAGGAGATGTAAGAGATGCAGGTTCGATCCCTGAGTTGGGAAGATCTCCTGGACGAGGGCATGGCAGACCACGCCAGTATTCTTGCCTAAAGAACTCCATAGATAGAGGCNGGCTTCCCAGGTGGCACTAGTGGTAAAGAACCCACCTGCCAATGCAGGAGATGTAAGAGATGCAGGTTCGATCCCTGAGTTGGGAAGATCTCCTGGACGAGGGCATGGCAGACCACGCCAGTATTCTTGCCTAAAGAACTCCATAGATAGAGGCCTGGTGGGCTACATCTCATAGGGTCTCAAAGAGTGAGAAACTACTGAGCAACTGAACAACAGCAAGAACAGTAACAGCATAGCAATATAACCACTGATGATTCTATCAGCTGCCTGCTCTCTGCCAGAGCACTTCAGTAATTATCTTCCCTTCTTATCCTCTAACCTCCATGCCCTGAAGTCTCTTTTAACTTGAACTTTTGAAAATATGACACAAAACAATCATGGAAGTCAAGCTGAGATTCAGCCAGCACACAATGGCTCATGTCTACAGTATAGTTTATGTCTGGGGTCCCTTCATACTGTTTGTGGCATCAACTCTGATGATCAATATTCTTGATAAACTGATTGTTACATATTTTGAATATCACCCATGAATGGATACATAGTGATCCATGTCCTGAATTCCCCAGGTTAATGTCACTACCTCTCAACTAACTCTGCCACTGACTTGGTTCAGGCCCTTGTCATATTTTGCAAAGATGATTTCAATAGGCCCTGAATGGGTATGAAGTCAGTTGAGATCACTATAGAATGTAGGCATGCGGAGACAGGCCCAGGTAAGCAAGGCTGCCCAGTAGGACCCTATTATTATAATAAATTTAGAACCTTAGAGAAAAACAAAGCAAAAAAATATTCAGGGAAGATAAACACAAAGACAGACACAAAGAGAGAAGTTTTTGGCTGAAGAAACATACACTGATGACAAAGGAAGAGGTGATTCTGAAGATGACAGCATAACTACTCAGACTGTCCTCCTGCCAGCCTCTTAGAAGGCTGAGTCTCAGATAATCAGTTTCAATTCCCATCACTCCTCAGTAGGGTTCTACATCACAAACAGGCCTTCAGATTTGGCAGTCACCAAATATATCATGGCCTTTCCTGCCTCTGCGCTTTTGAATACACTCTGATCTTTGCATGTGCTTCCTCCCTTGTCTAAGATTCCTTTCTCATGTTCATTTACTATGAAGTTAGTTCCTTGATCAGAAGTAATGCTATATGGAATACCATGACAGTATATAGTTCTATCCAAACATAGATGGTAGTTTGACAGAGATTTTACATGTAGGCAGGCAAACCCATACTTAGAATAAATGCCCATTTCAGTAAGAACAAAGCATTGCCTCTTCCATGATAATCAGTACGATGCGGTCAATGAGGTGGCTGGTTGATAACTCTAGAGAATGGTACCATATCAGAGACTCTGTATTGTATCTGCTGCTGGCATGTTGGACACTTAACAGTGGCTGAAGTCAGTTTTGGTGAATGTAAGTCTATGTTGTTGAGTCCATGTATAATCTCCATCACTGTCTCCATGGCCATCTGGTTCATGAGTCCCTTTGTCAATAACCGGGGTTTACTGGGGAAACAGACTTATTGATATTCATAGGATGGGCAATCCTTCCACTTGATTAATAAAATTCTCTTCTACTATAATCACCTTTTGGTGAATATTCACATGGGACAAATATATCTTCACATTTTTTGGCCATTCAGAGAAGCCTACCATCATTTCTTGTTGCAAATTTTCCAATCATGTTCTTCCAAGTCTCTAACAATTTAGTTAAACCATTGGCCACAGTGCATGCATCTACATAAACTATTACCTCTTGCCATTTCTTCTTCCAATGTGTCCTACTCAAAGATCTGCCCACTGGTAAGGATTCCCTTTATCATGGTCCTTAAGGATGTCCCAGAAAGGAACTGTGGTGCTACAGCTGCTAACTTCTGGGTGGCGCCCGAACATCATGAAGAAATATCTGTAAACTGGGCCAGAGCTTTCTTTTCCTCTTCAACTGGTTGTAGGAAATGTCTACCTCACTTGTAAAAAAAAATTAATGTAGTATAAAATAAAAATATCACTTTTGAACAGTTGAGCTGGATCTTGTAAGGTAGTCAAAGTTAGTACATAGATTAAAATCTGTGTATCATCAAAACCCTTAAATTTCAAAAAGCACAGTAAGCATATATCCTCAGTATGTTCAACACAGCCAATTTTTTCCCTACCACTGGACTAGGTAGATTATTGATAGATAAGGAGCTAGAAACCATGTTGTAAGATTTATATACTATAACTTTAAACATCAGAGGAACAGCTGCAGAGGAAGATGCTCCACATGAGCAGCATGTGGGAACTTAGACCTTAAGACAGACGATCAGATTCATACATCTCATCTCAAACTCCAGACACATAAATAGATAAATAAATAAATACAAGCAAGCCAATCAGCCAGTCAGCCCAGAGTAGGAATTATTTTCAAAATCAATATTAAACGCTACTTCAACAATAAAAACTCTTTATTGAACAACTATTCTCTTCCAAAAAATATACTGGTTTCTGGGTGGGCTGCCGTCTATGGGTTTGCACAGAGTCAGACATGACTGAAGCGACTTAGCAGCAGCAGCAGCAGCAGGATATATATGGCTCATCATACCTTGTCATTGCTGATATTCTACATCAAAGACAAAACATCCATCTTTGCTCTCAAGGGAATTGCATTCTGAAAGGTATAAAGGATAATTACTGACAGTTTATTGAAGCTCATATATACTTTATCTATATATAATCATATATAAATAAATTATATATATATATATACATATCCTCATATATTAATGACAAAACAGAAGCATTGCTTGTCTTGCTGACAGTATGAACTCAGAATAATAGCATGGAATAATAGCATACAGTATTTATTGTAAGCCAAACAATGAGACACACTGTTTTTACATATATTATTCACTTAATAGCTATATAAAACCTATGGTTGCTATTATCACCATTAAACAGTTGAGACAATTGGGGCTTAAAGACATCACCTAACCAATGTCCTAGGATTTCTGTTTGAGTCTAAATCTCATGCTCTTAGCCATCAAGTGAAGTTCTTACAAGAAAATATCAAATGAATACTTCAGTTTCTTCTAAGAACTTTATGAGTTGATCCCTTTCCCTTAGTTATCCATGATTAACTTACGAGTTGTAAACAATAAAAAGTACTGGGTTCAAGTTCCTGATTCTTAATTGCCTGGTTTCCTGACCTTGGCAATGTCATGTAACTTTGCTCATCCTAATAATGTATCTGTAGATAGGTTAAACAGTAAGTAGCTTATATTATTTGGAGAAGGCAATGCACCCCACTCCAGTACTCTTGCCTGGCAAATCCCATGGATGGAGGAGCCTGGTAGGCTGCAGCCCATGGGGTTACTAAGAGTCAGACACGACTGAGCGACTTCACTTTCACTTTTCACTTTCATGCATTGGAGAAGGAAATGGCAACCCACTCTAGTGTTCTTGCCTGGAGAATCCCAGGGGTGGGAGAGCCTGGTGGGCTGCTGTCTCTGGGGTCGCACAGAGTTGGACATGACTGAAGTGACTTAGCAGCAGCAGCAGCAGCTTATATTATTAGCAAGTCTTAGATATTCAGTGTTTTGTAAATTGAAAAGTTGAACCCAAATATAAAATAAATGCTATCTGCCTCTATGCAATGTCTCAAGAGGCTAAATAAAANGTGGGCTGCTGTCTCTGGGGTCGCACAGAGTTGGACATGACTGAAGTGACTTAGCAGCAGCAGCAGCAGCTTATATTATTAGCAAGTCTTAGATATTCAGTGTTTTGTAAATTGAAAAGTTGAACCCAAATATAAAATAAATGCTATCTGCCTCTATGCAATGTCTCAAGAGGCTAAATAAAAGTTAAAAATAGTACCAATTTTGAAAATTCTCTGGATCAGCATTTTACCCTATATTTTCAGCCCCATTACACAGTATAAAATCAAAGGAAACCAACTCAAGAAAATCATTAATTCCTGAAAGAATTCGATGGTAGAGTTACAAAGATATCCATCTGAAATATAGGGGGTGGGCACCAACACAGGCCAGCTGAGTGCTGCTGGCCAAGTCACTTAATCTCCTCAAGCCTCAATTTCCTCTTTATAAAACTAGGAGGTTGTGCTAAGTAATCCTCGAGTGCCTTACAGGTCTAACATTCTATCAGTTGAACCTTCAGAATCCTCTGGCTGTGACTACCACTATTCACTTTACTCTGACCAGTCTGGAGAATCTTATGAAATCTTCATCCAATTGATCTGGATGCATTTTAGCCTCAGAATCTCTAAAGATAGTGTGCCATTTGGTCTGTTTTTCTGAATTGAATTGACCTCTCACCTTTGTAAGATATATTTTTCATTGACTTCAATATGGATCACTTAATCCCTGGAAATTAGTCAATGGAATTTGAGCTTGAATTTCCCTGGTATATGGAAAATCTTGTTTCTTAAGTCTCACTTCTGTGTGTTATATTGTAATTTTTAAGAGATCATCATAACAATCTCCTATTTCATTTAACTCTCTGAAAATCCAAATGGGTTTATTTCTTAAATTGCTAATAACCCTATCCAGTCAGACAAATTATCGAGTATTTGGACTACAGTTGATCACAAACTCATTTTATGTGATGAAGGAAAGAAAAGTACAAAGATTTCCATTTTGAGAATAAAACTGCCGGGGTGAATTACTCGAAATGCAGTTCAACATGATGAAATGCCATAAATTATACTGAAAATTTCTTTGTGTAGGTATTCAGCTCAGTATGCTTTTACTGATAAAGCAGCAGTTTCCACGCCCCCTCCTTTTAACGGGGTTAACAAATACATTACCCTGGAAAAGAATTTGACTTCTATTAGCCAACTACAGAAGTTGTACAAAAAATTCCTATTGTCTTAACCTAATTTTAGCAGAAAAAATACCTGGTACCCTCACCTGCTTTATTTCTTTTGGGTCTCTCCTCTAAGGGCAGCTCAAGAGACAAATCATATCGCCCATGTTAAAAGCAGAGACCAAGGTGAAAAGAAAGGATTTGTAGATTCAACGTAACAAACGTACTGCTTCATAAAGATGCTTTTTCACACAAAAGTCTGGCAGCGCTCAGGCACAGAAGGTAATACAGAGTTCTACCAGGCTGAGCTGGAAGCTCTTAAAGCCTGCTGGATGATTCCCCACACACTTTTCCCCAACTGGGCATGCGTTTTGGCAGTCGGTCCTCTGCTTAGGTTCTGCCATTTGATTTTCAGGAACTTGCTAGAGTATACAAAAGTTTAAAAAAAAAAAACAAAAAAACGAGGTTTTTAAGTTCCATATGCTTAAGGAGAGTCTTCACCAGTGACCAGCCTCATTCCAAAGAGACCTGTTTTGAAGTTTGAACAAAATATCTGCAGAGTCAGGGAGAAAAGGGCCTCGTTCCCTTCTCATTAGTCACTTGGTAAAAGATTAATCCTAATGAGCTCCTTTCTACAGGCAGGCACACCCAGGCTTTGCATTACATACCTACGGTTTCTCAATATTTAGGCCCAAATGTGTACACTCTGATGCTGATAGATACCGTCTTTCCAGAAACCATTAACCACAGTATTTCACTGTAATCACTCAGTGAGGTTAAGGAATGGGGCCCAGTAGGGGGCTGTTCAGAGTTACTGGGGAAGCAGTGATTCAAAGCAAAGTAGAAGATCACACAGACGGAACTTAATGCTTCTAGAAACAGAACAAGAACAGAACCCAGTTCCCTGTTTTTCTGTTTCATCTGTGCTACCTGCCATTCCTTCCCTCTCTGTCTTTGCTAAGGCAGTTTTCAGCAGATAGTGCTGCTGGCTTAATTGATTTCATCAGTTAGTGGTAGTCACTGTGAGGGAGTTTGAAGTTTTATACTCAAGAAATCAGCATGGAGACAGAATATCCTGATAGGCTTGCCAGACCCTAAAAAAAAAAAAACAAAAAAACGAGGTTTTTAAGTTCCATATGCTTAAGGAGAGTCTTCACCAGTGACCAGCCTCATTCCAAAGAGACCTGTTTTGAAGTTTGAACAAAATACCTGCAGAGTCAGGGAGAAAAGGGCCTCGTTCCCTTCTCATTAGTCACTTGGTAAAAGATTAATCCTAATGAGCTCCTTTCTACAGGCAGGCACACCCAGGCTTTGCATTACATACCTACGGTTTCTCAATATTTAGGCCCAAATGTGTACACTCTGATGCTGATAGATACCGTCTTTCCAGAAACCATTAACCACAGTATTTCACTGTAATCACTCAGTGAGGTTAAGGAATGGGGCCCAGTAGGGGGCTGTTCAGAGTTACTGGGGAAGCAGTGATTCAAAGCAAAGTAGAAGATCACACAGACGGAACTTAATGCTTCTAGAAACAGAACAAGAACAGAACCCAGTTCCCTGTTTTTCTGTTTCATCTGTGCTACCTGCCATTCCTTCCCTCTCTGTCTTTGCTAAGGCAGTTTTCAGCAGATAGTGCTGCTGGCTTAATTGATTTCATCAGTTAGTGGTAGTCACTGTGAGGGAGTTTGAAGTTTTATACTCAAGAAATCAGCATGGAGACAGAATATCCTGATAGGCTTGCCAGACCCTAGGAACATAGTCACATAAGGACGTCTATGATCACCCAGGCAAGTGCTACAGTTCACTACCCTTGCACCACAACACACCTCCATGCTAGCCCACCCTCTGCTGGGCAACTCGTAGAGAGGCTTGTTGCTGTGACAGTCATTCAAGGAGTTATGAGTCGATGCCTAAAATCCTTATTCTAATATGGTTCTGAAATTAAATTTCATTTACATTCCATGACTACGTTGCTTTATGGAAAGATTTTATTTTTTAATCTTATCTTTCTCACCTATTTCTTGGGACTTTCATGACTCTTGAGATTTAGAAGACAAAAAGGTAAAAACAAAACAAAACAAAAAACCGACACAGCATTGAGATAAAGCAAAAAGGGCATGTGAAGCAGAGAGAAAATAAATCCAGTCAGTGGCAGTATTCAATCTGAATTTGAATTTTAAAATAAATGTTAATTCGATTGAGTCATGTATCAATGTATGGCCATGTACATAGAACAATGCTAGGGGATGTTGACCTAACAAGCAGATCATAAGACATTCTCTCACCTGGAAAGGCTGACATTTTAATGGAGAAACAGATCAATAATATTTGCTGCCATTGCTTTTGTCATTTGTGCCACTCTTTGAGTGAAACTCAAACAGGCTGTGTCACTTTTAATCTTAACCCCACACTAAGTGATTAAGTACTATTAGTGTTCCTTTTTTGCAGAAAAGGAATCTGAGGCTGAGAACAATTAAGTCATTTTTCCTAAGAGCACATAGCCAATATAGAAGCAATCCAGGAATCAAGTTTAGATCTTCTAAATTCAGTAATCATGATCTTTAGCATTATGATTTAGTGGCNTATAAAACAGATTAAATATTGGAACTATTGCTTTGCTTAAATCTCTCAGAGCCATATTACTCATTGCCCTGAACTATCCCATAATGGACACAAATACTGTAACCCAATGATAATAAATTAGAATTAAATTAAGTCTTTGGTACTTTCAAATGGCTTGAAAAAACACCTGAAGGATATCCTCACCTTTCCATCCCTGATTTAAAATAGTTTAAACACTCAATACAAATTAAAATAAGGCTTTCAAGGATTGGAACCTATCATACAAGTCCTATTTAGAGAAAGAGCATTTATCACCACTGGATTTTTCTGTTTAAAAATCCAATTTAGTTTGTTTTTAACCTGGAAAGAATAAATAGCACCTATGATGGATTACAGCCATTTAATACTGTAGTTCTCATATTCAGTATTATTGAAATTACTGACCCCATACAATCAGCAACTGATAAGTCCTAGATTTGGCTAAATTTATCCTGTGCCTGTTTCAACAGACTCTTAGTCACAGATTGCCTTCACCTTCAAACGGACACAATACAACTTTACCTGGCTACGAAAGCACCCTCCCTTGGTGTTGACAGAAAGTTCAAATCAAGCAAACTGGGATCTTTCAAGGAAATCCACACCTTAGCCTCTAACTACATAACCATCATTAAGACAGTCACCTTTCTCTCCTTCTTCAAGTCTTTTTCAGGATGGCTTCTGAGTCTGCTTTTTCCAGATAGCCTCATTCTGTGATTAACAAAGCTTTTCATACTTCCAACTTTTGGTGTATATACGGGCTGTCTCTTATACACATCTGGTGGTTGGGGACCGGGAGACACATGAACACCTGTGGCTGATTCATGTCAATGTATAGCAAAACCCACCACAATACTATAAAGTAATTAGCCTTCAATTAAAAAAAAAAAGAATCCACCTGCATTGTGGAAGACCTGGGTTTGATACCTGGGTTGGGAAGATCCCCTGGAGAAGGATAGGCTACCCACTCCAGTATTCTGGCCTGGAAAATCCCATGCACAGAGGAGCCTGGTGGGCTACAGTCCGTTGGGTTACAAAGAGTCAGACATGACTAAGCACACAGCACGGGAACTTCAGGATTGCTTGTTGATCCATAGATGTTTCAGTGACTTCAAGAGAGTTTTGAATCCCAGCTTAAAGTGTTTGGTGATTGTTTCAGGAACTGAGGTGCCCTCTCACCTTTCTGACTCAGGGTAAAAGCCTGAGGCTCTGTGACCTTAATCCCCAGTGCACTTTGTTTTGTGAGGAGTAGCAGAGCAGTAGATGTACAGCAGCACCTGAGGTGAACAACCTGTAAAATCAAAGCATGGGAGCCAACAGAATATGACACTGAGACTACAGGAACTTGCAGAAGCAGCAGAGCAGCCGGCTGAGTGCTTTTAGATTCTGACTCAGGGTAAAAGCCTGAGGCTCTGTGACCTTAATCCCCAGTGCACTTTGTTTTGTGAGAAGTAGCAGAGCAGTAGATGTACAGCAGCACCTGAGGTGAACAACCTGTAAAATCAAAGCATGGGAACCAACAGAATATGACACTGAGACTACAGGAACTTGCAGAAGCAGCAGAGCAGCCGGCTGAGTGCTTTTAGCTTTCTCTTCTGCAGGAGAAGGTAAAATCCGTGAGGTCTGGGACACTCATTAGCTTTTGTACTGTTACAGTGTCAGCAACTAAAATAGTACTCTCTAAATGTTATCAAATAAGTCCACGAGTTTAAACAACTTTAGTGGACTGGGAAAGAGCTGGCTGTCATCATAGCTTTTACAATTACCACCATTCCCCTTTTATTTGACTCAACATTCCATCATATATCTCTGACCTTCCTCTGACCTTCTTTATGTTTGATTCATAGTATATCCTTCATTAAGATAAACTCGGCTATTGTTTCATAAGAATATTTTATTTTATCCTCACTTTTAATAATAATTAAGTAAGCATATGTAATTGAATTTGGATCCATATTTGATGCTTGACTGCTGACTCCTTTCAAGCTCCACCACTTGCTCCTCTCTCTCTGCTGCACATCTGGGAAAGCTAATAAGTAAGAAAGCCTGGGTGCCCCTTCTTTTGGAGCCAACAGCAAGCTCACACAGTGCAAATATGAACAGGAAGCTCAAACCATGCAAACATGATGCAAGCAAGAGGACCCTGATGCCATATCCAGTCCATAACCACCATGAACCTCAGGTCATTTACTTCTTTGCTCTCAAGCTCTTTGGACCCTCATGGGAACCTGCCCTGCATTCTCCAGAATGCCTCATTATGAGACTAATAAAGCTCTCCATATCTTCCTGGTGTCTGTGCAGCATTCATTTCAACATCTGAACTAAATTTGGGGTTGGGGTGGATCCAGTCTGTCTTTGAGGAGTCACACAATAATCAGTGCAGTAAGCAAGGTATCTAGGCAATAACTTTGCCATTAAAGGTATTTCTTTTCTTGATAAATGGCACTGCTGCCTGCTGACTAGCATGTTCTTTTAGTTGTGGAGCTGCTTGCTGGCAAGCTTGCACATTGAACTGTGTTTCTTTGTACTGTATGTACTGGGTCCTTTTGAGCCTAATTTGAAAGCTTTGATAATTAGCATTTAAGGACAAGCATATTGGATTGGGGTCCTCTGGAAAGTGGCCTAGGGCCTATCTGAATGTCTCAGATTGAATTGTCTGTCTTGACTCCAGTATAAGTCTTAACTGATGCTAAGATAAAGAGAATGACTCTCATCTTGTGATTTTGGGGTTTGTTTCTTAACCAAGTATTGGTTTACATTCTACAGAGCTCTCAGGGGAAAGACTGATGCTTTGTGGAGTACACAGACCTATTGGGTGATCACTCATAGGAAGAATATTCACCCTCTGGCATGTTGAGGTTCATGGTTCGAAAATCAGAGGTCTCAATGGGACCTGAAAAAATGCCTTTGCCATTGCTGTGTCTCAGTCACCAAAAGGATATCCTGATATTGAGGGATGTAAGAGCAACACCTGTGACAACCTGTGGCACAACCAAGTGGTTAATTCAACCACTACCATGAGGGGAACCCGAGCCTTGATGATGCTAGCATTATATTTACTCTAGAGGGTATATAATAGTCACAAAAACAAATGAATGCATTTTTAGAAGACTGGATATATGATAAGGAAACAAAAAACCGACACAGAGTCCCATATGTTGACCTAATTGGAATTTCAATTTACTAAAAGAAATTATGCAGCAAAAAGAGAGTGTAATTGGTTTTGGTACCTCTATAGTAAAGGTTCTGAATTAACTTTGACATCTAGTGATACATATCAATTGGCAAACTTTCATGGCTTAAGTCATTACTGGGACTCAAATTACAGTTATACATGGATATTCCACTAAATTTAAACATAACACTACCTTCAATCATAGGGGATTTATTGAACATAAAATAGAGTACTCACTGGTATAAAACAGATTAAATATTGGAACTATTGCTTTGCTTAAATCTCTCAGAGCCATATTACTCATTGCCCTGAACTATCCCATAATGGACACAAATACTGTAACCCAATGATAATAAATTAGAATTAAATTAAGTCTTTGGTACTTTCAAATGGCTTGAAAAAACACCTGAAGGATATCCTCACCTTTCCATCCCTGATTTAAAATAGTTTAAACACTCAATACAAATTAAAATAAGGCTTTCAAGGATTGGAACCTATCATACAAGTCCTATTTAGAGAAAGAGCATTTATCACCACTGGATTTTTCTGTTTAAAAATCCAATTTAGTTTGTTTTTAACCTGGAAAGAATAAATAGCACCTATGATGGATTACAGCCATTTAATACTGTAGTTCTCATATTCAGTATTATTGAAATTACTGACCCCATACAATCAGCAACTGATAAGTCCTAGATTTGGCTAAATTTATCCTGTGCCTGTTTCAACAGACTCTTAGTCACAGATTGCCTTCACCTTCAAACGGACACAATACAACTTTACCTGGCTACGAAAGCACCCTCCCTTGGTGTTGACAGAAAGTTCAAATCAAGCAAACTGGGATCTTTCAAGGAAATCCACACCTTAGCCTCTAACTACATAACCATCATTAAGACAGTCACCTTTCTCTCCTTCTTCAAGTCTTTTTCAGAATGGCTTCTGAGTCTGCTTTTTCCAGATAGCCTCATTCTGTGATTAACAAAGCTTTTCATACTTCCAACTTTTGGTGTATATACGGGAGCATATGCCACGATATCTGAGCTAAATTGTGTGGGGAGAGCCCATCCATCTCTATGCGGTGATTACAACACCATACAGTTCTAGTTGATGACTGTTTGGTTTCAACATACTGAAAGCATTGCTCCATATATTTTGACTCTTAGTGTTGCTATTGATAATTCTATCATTATATAGTTTTATTATAAACTTTTTTAAAATTTGGTGTTCTGAAATTTCTCTATAGTGTGTCCAAGCATGGATTAAATTATATTTATCATGTTTGAGATTACTTCCTGAATCTGACAAATCATATTCACATCAATTTTGAAAGAATTTCTCAGTTATCATTTTGCATTTTATTTCATTATATTTCTCCATTCCCCCTGTTCTTTTCTTCTGAACTCATTTGGAATACATGTTTAACTTTTTGTATTTGATCCTCTATGTCTCTTAAACTCTCCACCATATTACCTTTCTCTTTATCTTTCTATGCTGCACTATAATTTCCAAAGATCTGTATTCCTATTTCCTGATTCTCTCTTTAGCTAGATCTAATCTTTTCTTTAAATAGAGCTTAGTTTTATATTTTCAATGATTATATTTAGATTTTTTAAATGTTACTTTTCCTTTCTTGACATAGCTGCCTAGTCTTCTTATAGTATTGTATTCTTTTATCATATTCTAATTGCCTTTTAAAATATCTAGTTATTTTAAACCCAGTAATTTTATAGTATCTAAATTTATGTGAGAGTAGAATGTATAATCCTGTTTCCTACATCTGAGCACTCTTATTTATGATTAATTATTTTCTAACATGAAATTTTTGTAAAGTCTAAGTTGTGAGCTCATTTTGAATAGGAATTTATCTATGAGAATCATATTTAGCACATTGCTCGTCTATCCCTCCATAAATGTTTTTGTGTTTGCTTGTACACAGCATCCTAGACCTGGTATATGGCATATAAATTTCTTATTGTGAGGGGATCCTTGCTCACACTGATAATATAAATTTTAAAGTGCCCCCACTTTAAAGAAAGCATTACATTAAAAATCTAAAGTATGCACCTTTTTTTTCTTAATAGAGTTTATATTTACATAGAAAAGCATATTTATCATTTTCTTATATAAGAGGGAAGGATTTTAACATCTATGCTGTCTGGTTCCAGATTTATAAATGGGGTCTGAGTTTTGACTCTTTCCCTTGTTAGGACTTCTAGATATTTCCATTGGTTGCTGAGACTAGTACCTTTTCCTACTAGCACTGAGGTATCAGCTCCAGCTCACTGCACTACTGGTCAATTTACTATCTATTTTTGAACCATGGGATTCCCCCTGACTTTCTTGTGATCTGGCCTGTGCATTAAAAATGTGTGAAATATAGTTTTTCTAAAATTTATAGCTATTTCATTGTTGGGAGAGTTTTCAAGCTATCGAGCCTGTCATTGCTTAGAAATGAAAAAGTATTTCCCACTTTGTGCTATAGTGTGTACCTAGTGTGCTTTGAAAACTGGACAGTACAAGAATGTGGAATATATCAAATTTCAAAGCTGTCTGGGTGCATTTGCACTCATATATAAAAGAGTGGTATTTCTATGGATTAGCTTAGACCCTTTATGTCACAAAATTCTCTGATGCAAGATGGAGAATAGCTATATTGGTATATGTATACAGTTGTCCAAAATGCATATTTATTTGTGTACATAAATGGATAGATATATGGGCAGATATTTCACTTTGGAAACTGCTGCTCTTTGGTTTCTGATTCTCTTATCTAGTTGTGTTTCTTAATTACTTCTCCTGAGGAGTGGCATTCACCATAGTTTTCAAAGCAGTTTGGAATCAGAGTTGGTGATATTTTTCTGGCACAACCCCAGTGCAGTGGAATCTAATCATTCCAGCCCTAACCATTGTTTTGTGTGCTACTAATTAGACTAAGGATCCAGTGCTCCATAATGACCACTGAGCTCCTGAGTTAATGCTTTTCTTCATGTGCCTAAGTTCTTTAATTGACTTCTTTCTGAGTTTCTGCTCATTGTCTTAAAAATTCCTGTTCTGAGATAGCTTAGCCCTGAATCTGAATCTGCTCTGCTGTTCTGTTTCACAGAACCATCACTAAACCTCTTGAAGAGCTCTCACAAGTACAGACATCTTATATTCTCTCCCTCCATGAGCTGTCCATTGGCCTGGGGCCCAGGACCTTGACTTGGGAAGCCTGATAGGTCATATTTTCTAAGTTAACTCTGCCAGTCATGTTCTCTAGACACCATGCCTTGAATATCTTTTCTCTGTTCATGAAAGATATCACAAATTCTTACAACCAAGTTTTCAGATAAGTTATTTCAACTATGATGGCATTATTAACTACTTGTATATATAAATATATTTATATATATCCACTTCATTTTATAAACAAAATACATAAAAAACAAGTTGCCAAAACATTCATTTTGGCTAATAATTTTTATATTTATTTACAAGTTTGCCTTAGGTATTAGTCCTTAAAATTGAGACGACCTCCTTTATCTCTGAATTTTTATTTTTATAATATAATAGATCATAGTTACCTTGATGATTCTTATTGTGAGCATTTAATTCTTATTTTCATCAACAAACTTGAAACAACTACACTTCTACAATAAAAATTGCCCATTTTAAGTGTACAATCCCCAAACATAGATATTCTCAATATGCTAGTAATAGGATAAAAGCCTTTTTTCAGTCTTTTGTGAGTGTGGTACAAGGTGAGCAAAAAAGAACTCATAAAACTGGTGGGTGAGGGAACAGGGCCAGTTAGAACGAGGATGTTAAAGAGAAATGGAAGACTTGTGAGAGATTAGGGGAATGAGGACAAAACTGGAAGGAAAGGAAGAGCTTCTGTTCAAAGAAAGGGACGATGTGGTCTGCAAAGAAAGCCCTGAAAGGACTGGGAAACACTTGCAGTTACCAGGGCAAAGTAACCAGGCAAACACTTCTAAAATGGTAGAGAAGAACAAAGGCTCTGCTGCAGAGAATGAGGGTGCTTTGGGGCGAGGGATGGGGAAGTACTTGGACATAGAATTTGGTGGAGTCTTCTGGCAGACGTTTACTCAACTGAATCTTGTAAAATTTATTTCTGGAATTTAGAATTGGAAAGTTGGATGTAACAGAATATTTAAGTAAAAAAAAAAAAAAACTATGTAAAATATACCAATAACAAAATTACAAAGTCAAGAGTTATATAACTTTTAAAACATTTATCTTATTTTTTCCTCAGGAAATGATTATAATTCCATCCATAACCATAAGAAAGATTAATTTGAAATTTAAAAAACCGTCACATGCTCAAATTATTCTTAATAATCTGGAGATAGAACGTGTTTTGTGGGAGTCAGAAATAAAAATAAAGCATATAAAAGTATGCCACAAAGTAAAAAACCAGCTGAGTTCTATTCTTTTTTTGTCTTAATATCTACTAATCAGCCCACATAAAAGAAACATGTATCTTAACATATTTGTCATAGTCAAACACATTAGTCATATTCAATGCATTTTAAAATATCACCATCTATATACTTTATAAGTGTAATTTAAAAAAACTTTGCTAATTTTCACTTCCCTAATCTTCAAAACCCCAATTCTCACAAAGAACCCTGCAGTCTCACTTCACTTCTCAGCAAAGATTTAATAGCTGAGAACTCTATCATCTTCTCCTATTACTGAGACTTCATTATTTTTACATGCCACACTACAGGACACTTACTAATATACTATTAAGTATTATCATAAATAATTAAAATGCAACTGCACTTGACAAAATGAAAGAACAAAGTGTATTCTGTGTTGCAGTCAAATCGTGTGTATGTTGGCGAGAGTGAACTAAGCACATATTTTAAAAATAGAAAATCAATTACTAAAAGCAACCTCAGTCGGACTGCAATGGGCCTCCCTCTCATTAGTGTGAGTTAGTGAGGTCTTTTTCTGGCTCCTACCTGCCAATTAAATCATATAGTCATTATATCATTATCACTGTTAAATTGGGAAAAAAAATTAAGTACCAATAGAGCTTTGTCTTTGTGCCAGCACAGTCCACATAGCCACGCTTTTCATTCCTAGTTGATTTGGTGGATACAGCATTTTCCCACTTCCTCCCTTGCCCCACACAGTAAGGATTTACTGTCCTATTAATTGGTCAACATGTATTTAGAAGCACATACCATGTGGTCAGCACTATACGGACAATGTTCAAGATATATCAGAGTCATGTTCTTTGCCTTAAGCAGTTTTCAATATAATTTGGGAAACAAAATTATATCACAGAAGAAAAAAGAAAAGAGAGACTGTTTATAATGGAGTTTTAAATTGTATAGGTCACTTCTGAAATTCATGTTAGATGATGCCAAATTCAGAAAAACTTTTCAGGTTCTATGAGCCTGGATTAAGTGTTAGTTACTCCAGTACTCTTGCCTGGAAAATCCCATGGACGGAGGAGCCTGGTAGGCTGCAGTCCATGGGGTCGCGAAGAGTTAGACATGACTGAGCGACTTCACTTTCACTTTTCACCTTCATGCATTGGAGAAGGAAATGGCACCCACTCCAGTGTTCTTGCCTGGAGAATCCCAGGGANTATTTAAGTAAAAAAAAAAAAACTATGTAAAATATACCAATAACAAAATTACAAAGTCAAGAGTTATATAACTTTTAAAACATTTATCTTATTTTTTCCTCAGGAAATGATTATAATTCCATCCATAACCATAAGAAAGATTAATTTGAAATTTAAAAAACCGTCACATGCTCAAATTATTCTTAATAATCTGGAGATAGAACGTGTTTTGTGGGAGTCAGAAATAAAAATAAAGCATATAAAAGTATGCCACAAAGTAAAAAACCAGCTGAGTTCTATTCTTTTTTTGTCTTAATATCTACTAATCAGCCCACATAAAAGAAACATGTATCTTAACATATTTGTCATAGTCAAACACATTAGTCATATTCAATGCATTTTAAAATATCACCATCTATATACTTTATAAGTGTAATTTAAAAAAACTTTGCTAATTTTCACTTCCCTAATCTTCAAAACCCCAATTCTCACAAAGAACCCTGCAGTCTCACTTCACTTCTCAGCAAAGATTTAATAGCTGAGAACTCTATCATCTTCTCCTATTACTGAGACTTCATTATTTTTACATGCCACACTACAGGACACTTACTAATATACTATTAAGTATTATCATAAATAATTAAAATGCAACTGCACTTGACAAAATGAAAGAACAAAGTGTATTCTGTGTTGCAGTCAAATCGTGTGTATGTTGGCGAGAGTGAACTAAGCACATATTTTAAAAATAGAAAATCAATTACTAAAAGCAACCTCAGTCGGACTGCAATGGGCCTCCCTCTCATTAGTGTGAGTTAGTGAGGTCTTTTTCTGGCTCCTACCTGCCAATTAAATCATATAGTCATTATATCATTATCACTGTTAAATTGGGAAAAAAAATTAAGTACCAATAGAGCTTTGTCTTTGTGCCAGCACAGTCCACATAGCCACGCTTTTCATTCCTAGTTGATTTGGTGGATACAGCATTTTCCCACTTCCTCCCTTGCCCCACACAGTAAGGATTTACTGTCCTATTAATTGGTCAACATGTATTTAGAAGCACATACCATGTGGTCAGCACTATACGGACAATGTTCAAGATATATCAGAGTCATGTTCTTTGCCTTAAGCAGTTTTCAATATAATTTGGGAAACAAAATTATATCACAGAAGAAAAAAGAAAAGAGAGACTGTTTATAATGGAGTTTTAAATTGTATAGGTCACTTCTGAAATTCATGTTAGATGATGCCAAATTCAGAAAAACTTTTCAGGTTCTATGAGCCTGGATTAAGTGTTAGTTACTCCAGTACTCTTGCCTGGAAAATCCCATGGACGGAGGAGCCTGGTAGGCTGCAGTCCATGGGGTCGCGAAGAGTTAGACATGACTGAGCGACTTCACTTTCACTTTTCACCTTCATGCATTGGAGAAGGAAATGGCACCCACTCCAGTGTTCTTGCCTGGAGAATCCCAGGGATGGGGGAACTGCCGTCTGTGGGGTCGCACAAAGTTGTACACGACTGAAGTGACTTAGCAGCAGCAGCATACGTGTTTTTCATCCTGCATTTACTCTATAAAAAATTGCCTATTTACATAGCATTAATGGAATCCATGTATGGTAACTTAACTTCTCTCACTGGAATGATGCTCCTCTTGAGGAGAGGGGCTAAATCTTCCTTCAGAGCACTGTTTTTCCTCCCATGGAGTGCACGGCACAGAAAATATTCAGGAGCATTGTAACAGGTGAGGCTACAGATTATCAGACTCTGAGCCACAGAGGGCCTTGTACATGGCCATGTTTCAGAGTTTGACCTTCAGCCCCTAAACAATGGCAAGGCCAATGAAGGCTTCGTAACAGGCAAAATGGCATGAGTAGATTCAAGTTTGGAAATGAAGCTTCAATCCACAGTGTATTGAAGAGGAGAGAAAATGAATGCGGGGAGCTCAGATAATTTGAAATAAACATTTCATTAAGTAAGGAGGGGCAGCCAAAAATTAACATGTGTTTTGTGGTGTGATTTACCCAAGTTTGGATAATAGCCAGATTTTCTTGGCCAGTAACGTGGAAGTGAGATTATTGCTCTGTTGTTATGAATCAGCTCATTATTTCTGAAAGTAAACAACTTAAATTATATTACTATCACTTTTGATTACTTTTGATAGCCTAGAGTATATAGTGTGTTAGAAGTTGGGGACAGATATTGAAGCAAATTAAAGGTAATACAGAAATACAGTGAAAAAGTTTTACTTGTTCTCTTAGCAGGTGGCTCTGCTGAGATATTCCAAATGGAACGTTTTGTTTTCTAAATCTATTATTAGTTGCTAATCTTTGCTAGGTGTGCAGTCCAAACTGCTGCATGTCTAAATAGCTATTTGCCATCTCCTTTGTTGGAAAATATGAAGTTACCCAATCAGTGTTTGAGAAAATAAAATTAGTTTGAGCCATTAGGATTCCTGTGGTAAACTGGGATTATTTTGGATTTCTAGAGATGTGACTTTGGGCTGGGAGTAGCATGAAATTTTTGTAGGTTGCAGCTAATTCCACCTGATCTTAGCAAGAACAATGGTTTTCTTCTTATGTTACTCTCTGTGTTTTAAGCCTTTCAATGGCACTTCATTGCTCTTTGGATCACTTCCAAGGCTTTAGTAGGGCCTGCCAAGCCCTGCATGGACTGGCTGCCTCCTACCAACTACCCCAACTTCATTTCACACCTTTCTCTCCAAGTGTTCAGGTAAGTTTTTTAAATGTGCCCTTCTTCCTTTGGCACAGAATGGTTGACTTCTTTCTACACTGTGCCTGGAATGCTCCCTACTCCATTTCCATCCCCACCTCCAATCTAGCTGTGTAGTTGATTCCTACCATTTCTTCAAACCTTAGTGCAATGATTACTTTATTAGGCAAGCTTCTCTGAGACCCTCTCACCACTGCCTCTACCCAGACTAGGTAAAACTGGCTCATTTTATGCCCACATATCACTTATAATTATCCTTCACAGCAGTTACACTTGTGCTTTTAATTAATTTATTTACATCATTATTTGATGGATGTCTCCTCATCAAACTGTGATCTCTGTTGGGATGATAAGTATGCTTGTTTTTGTGCAACATTACATCATCCCTCAGTTCAGTTCAGTCGTAGTCCTGTCCGACTCTTTGCGACCCCATGAATCGCAGCACATCAGGCCTCCCGGTCCATCACCAACTCCCGGAGTTCACTCAGACTCACGTCCATCGAGTCGGTGATGCCATCCAGCCATCTCATCCTCTGTCGTCCCCTTCTCCTCCTGCCCCCAATCCCTCTCAGCATCAGAGTCTTTTCCAATGAGTCAACTCTTCGCATGAGGTGGCCAAAGTACTGGAGTTTCAGCTTTAGCATCATTCTTTCCAAAGAAATCCCAGGGCTGATCTCCTTCAGAATAGACTGGTTGGAGCTCCTTGCAGTCCAAGGGACTCTCAAGAGTCTTCTCCAACATCACAGTTCAAAAGCATCAATTCTTCGGCGCTCAGCCTTCTTCACAGTCCAACCCTCACATCCATACATGACCACAGGAAAAACGATAGCCTTGACTAGACGGACCTTAGTCGGCAAAGTAATGTCTCTGCTTTTGAATATGCTATCTAGGTTGGTCATAACTTTTCTTCCAAGGAGCAAGCATCTTCTAATTTCATGGCTGCAGTCACCATCTGCAGTGATTTTGGAGTCCCCCAAAAATAAAGTCTGACACTGTTACCACTGTTTCCCCATCTATTTCCCATGAAGTGATGGGACCAGATGCCATGATCTTCGTTTTCTGAATGTTGAGCTTCAAGCAAACTTTTTCACTCTCCTCTTTCACTTTCATCAAGAGGCTTTTTAGCTCCTCTTCACTTTCTGCCATAAGGGTGGTGTCATCTGCATATCTGAGGTGACTGATATTTCTCCCAGCAATCTTGATTCCAGCTTGTGTTTCTTCTAGTCTAGCATTTCTCATGATGTATTCTGCATATAAGTTAGATAAACAGGGTGACAATATACAGCCCTGACGTACTCCTTTTCCTATTTGGAACCAGTCCGTTGTTCCATGTCCAGTTCTAACTCTTGCTTCCTGACCTGCATACAGATTTCTCAAGAGGCAGGTTAGGTGGTCTGGTATTCCCATCTCTTTCAGAATTTTCCACAGTTTATTGTGATCCACACAGTCAAAGGCTTTGGCATAGTCAAGAAAGCAGAAATAGATATTTTTCTGGAACTCTCTTGCTTTTTCCATGATCCAGTGGATGCTGGCAATTTGCTCTCTGGTTCCTCTGCCTTTTCGAAAACCAGCTTGAACATCAGGGACTTCATGGTTCACGTATTGCTGAAGCCTGGCTTGGAGAATTTTGAGCATTACTTTACTAGCATGTGACATGGACATTTACTACACATGGACATCACCAGATGGTCAACACCGAAATCAAGATTGATTATATTCTGTGCAGCCAAAGATGGAGAAGCTCTATACAGTCAACAAAAATAAGACCAGGAGCTGACTGTGGCTCAGATCATGAACTCCTTATTACCAAATTCAGACTTAAATTGAAGAAAGTAGGGAAAACTGCTAGACCATTCAGGTATGACCGAAATCAAATCCCTTATGATTATACATCATTCCTAGAGTAATATAAACCCAACACATAGTAGATGCTCAATAAATATTCTTGGATAAGTAAATAAATGAATGAATACATAACTTTAGCAAAACCTCTCCCTTAATTTTCTTTCCTCTATGTGATCTCAGCCATTTTCTGGAAACTGGATTTTTCTCTGTATTGTACTTGGGATCATCTGCTTTCTAGGTGCAGTTGTTGACGCTCCCATTGCTGTACATAGACTGGCAGGTGAGAAGATGGTATCCACTGTGGCAGACACTTAATTCCAGGAAGTCATCTATAAACCCATGGGGGAAAATATTTCAGCTTCCCATTATGCTCTCTTACAGCTGAGAAGAGACAATAAAACAAAAATAAAAAAGGCCAAGAGGCCCTAAAGAGATCTCTGGTGCACTAGACCTCTTGGCTCCTTTTCTGCCATCTGAGAGATACTCTGGATGTTATAAGCCTATATTTTATTTTTCTAGATAAAAAAGGTGAGATTTAAAGGAAGTTGGCCTCAAGTAAAAAATAGCAACAGTACTAATACCATGGACAATAAGACCCTCATAAATTTACTTAAAAGTTCATCTTTCAGGCTTTTCCCAGTGAGACTTCTGGAAGCACCACTTGCTCGCTCACTGTTTCTTCAGTCGTGTCCGACTCTTTGCAATGCTATGGACTGTAGCCCGCCAGGCTCCTCTGCCCGTGGAATTCTCCAGGCAAGAATACTGGAGTGGGTTGCCATGTCCTCCTCCAGGGGATCTTCCCCATCCAGGGATCAAACTCATATCTCTTTATATCTCCTGCATGGGCAGGCAGGTTCTTTACCACTAGCTCCACCTGGGAAAGTGAAGTCGCTCAGTCGTGTCCGACTCTTTGCGGCCCCCATGGACTGTAGCCTATCAGGCTCCTCTGTCCATGGGATTTTCCAGGCAAGAGTGCTGGAGTGGGTTGCCATTTCCTTCTCCAGGGGATCTTTCCGACCCAGGAATCGAACCCAGCTTTCCTGCATTGCAGGCAGATGCTTTACCGTCTGAGCCACCAGGGTAAATAGCATGGATGTTCCTCAAAATTTAGGAGAAACACGCTTTGTTTCCCTCCTTTCCTATAAGTGTATATGTGAGACTCCTAACATACTCAGAAAGAGAAATGACTGAAGGGATACAACCTTATAATTTTGTGTTCCTTTTAAATTTGTTCTTCCCGTCCTTTGCATGAACGTGGCTGCTGTGTCAGTTGGGACAGGGACATTTGGGTCAGACAGTCACTGAGAAATGGAGGTAGGGAACAGATAATTGTGAAGCAGGGACGACAGGGGACTTGCCCCACTGTTTGCTCTGTGGGCCAGAGTTCCTGCAATTCCTCTGGTTTCTGGTTGTCACAGACACAGCCCCGGAAGTCACGGCCATGTGGTCCCAGTGAGGGCAGAGAAGGCCTGACTCCAGCAGCATCAGCTGTAGGAATACACAGGCGCTCTCGGGAGTGGTAGCACAGAGCCAGCCAGGGGCCTACCGGGGGCCTTGTTTTCAGTCCTCTTTAAAGTTGCAATAAAATGGCAGAAAGTAGCTTTGAAGCCTCCTTTGAACAATTTTATTGTCTGTTCCCTGTGCCACAGAAGGGTAAAGTTGATAAACTGCTAAATAATCCACTTTTGTATATTTCATTTGAAAACTTTAAAATTTTAAATACTCACTTTATAGCCCTGATAAAGCATGGCAGGGACTCAGTGGCTGCCTCCCTGTGCTCCTCTGGTGGGTAGATGTGAGATGCTCGGTTTAATAGCACACTAAGGGACTGTCACTGGCCTGGATTTCACCCTGGCCCATGACTCACTGACTGCAGAGAGACACTACTTCTGGGAAGCAACAGTTTCACATATTTCCAGTGAAGAGGCTAGGCCCGAGACAGAAGTGGAATCTAGTCTTTCAGGGTCGATTGGAGGAATAAATCGTACTTATTGGGAAAGAACCACACAGACAGAAGTGGATTCCAGACTGGGGTGGGAGGAACCCAGCAATATAATCACTTAACACTTTGAGGATAGTGATTGGGCATTATTCATCTTTGTATTCCCAATGATTTGTGCATTACTTGGCACATAGCAGGTACTCAATAAATATTTATTTTATGAATAAGTAAATGAATGAAAAACTAACTGAGTAAACCTCAAAGGGAATTGCCCTCTGCATTACTTTCCTAGAATTTATGTAAGAAAGCATCACAAACTATTACTTAACCAACAGAAATTTGTTATCTCAGTTTTGGCAGCTATAAATCTGAGATCAAAGTGTCAACAGATTCCTGCTTCCTCTGACGGCACTAGGGAAGGATCTTCTCAGGTCTGTTTCTTAGCTTCTGGTAGTTCCTTGGTTTTTGACAGTGTAGCTCCTATTTTTACATGGGATTCTCCCTGTGTGTACACATATGTCAGATTTCAAATTTCTTCTTTATCCAAGGATACCAGCCATATTGGATTAGGGGTCCATCCTATGCCAGCATGGCATTATCTTAATTTAACTAATTACATCTAAAATGACTCAATTGCCAAATAAGGTCACATTCTAAGGTACAGAAGATGAAGACTTTAGTGTAATGAATTAGGGGGCACAATTCAATGCATAACACTTTCTTTCTTACACACTTAGAAGTGGAATTTTATTATAAAAATATTCAAGGAGTACTCATTTGATAGGTATTTTCCTGGATGTCAAGAGATATGGGTTCTGAAAAAAAATATAAAAGAGAGAGGTGGGTCCTGGACTCCACTCAGCCATTGACCACTGGTGTAAATATAAACATGGGTTTCATTTGGGGTAATGAGCCTGGGATATTTGATCCTCAAGTTGCTGTTTATCTCAAACTTTGTATAATTTTCTTAGCCGTTCATTTGAAGTACACCTCTCATATGTCCTCTCCTTATTGCTCCTTTCTTATTGCCATACTTTCAGAATTCTATAGTAATGGTGTCCAGCAACATTTCTTTAAAGGATTCAAGAGCTTTGCCTTCCTGCTTCAGAGGCTAATGTCCTGAACTCATGAAGTCAGGAACCATGTCTGTGTTTCTTACCAGTGAATTTCAATAGCTAACATAGTACCTGGCACTCAATATTCCATAATAGTAAACAATAAATAGGTGTTGAATAAATATTGAATAAATGAATGTACTTATTATTTCCATAAATTTGTCAACTATGTTCAACTTCTTTTGTGTTTAAATCTTTTTTACTCACTATTCACAGTTTTCTGTAACTACCAACTCCAATGTAACTGAGAGCTCAAAAATCTCTTGTTTAATGTCCATAAATCAATGGTTGTCTATAGACACAATAATTTCAAAGTATCTAAGGGATTATATGAAATATTTAGGGGACTATGAGGAAATTAATGTATAGGAAACATAGTCATTGTATAAAACTGACAGGAAATGACATTTATAAATTTCCTTCTATGTAATTTGGTGTTAAAAATTAGCACCTCTCTATGGACATTTCTTAATAAATCTTATAGTCTCTCTTTATGTATATATTTTACATTATTTTATATAATTGGAGATCCATGTATATATAAAATAAAGAGCATAGTAGAAGGTTGAGAATATAGGAGGCATTAATTTCTATATTACCTAATGCTTGGGCACAATGGATCATGTAGTCACAGAAGGTGCATGTGAAGAGTCAAGAATAGTGTTCTATGAAAAGTAAAATTTATACACTTTTTTTTGTTATTATTACTTAAGGCCCCAAAGAGATTTGGGCTTTTATATCATTTTCAGAACTTTGACATTGTTTCTTTATTTTTAAGGCTTGATATTAAAGCTTGTCCAAAGAAAATGGAGGAAGAGATATTATTTTTTCAGCTACAAAAATAGCTAAGCCAAGAGGATTCTGTATTATCTCATCAATCCCACCACCACCAACAGGACATTCAGAGGAGGACGTAAACTGCTAAGAGCAATAACAAGCAAAATTTATGAAACAACTAATTCTAAAAGCATTTTAATAATTGAAAGGATAATTTTAAGTTAGGGAAATAGAACCCAAGGAGTATTTCATTTCTCCTTCTATTTCCATCTATTCCAAGTAAGCCCTTGCTAGTCAAACTGCAGTAACCCACTCACCAGGAATGGGGAAACTTTGAAAAACTTTAAAGGCTACAGAGATGCCTTCATCTTACTGAACAGTAAATGGAACAAGACTCTTCCAATGACAACGTTAGAAAATTATATCTAGTTTAATTTTTCTCCTACATCCTGGTTTCATTTATGAGACTGTTCAGTTCTCCAGGGCTGTAGTCGAAATCAGGAAAGCCTTTCTGCCAAAGAAGAAAAGATTTCCATTTGACAGAAATACTGTTCAGAGTGATTGATTTAAAAGTGCTGAACTCATATTCAGAGTCTGAAATCCAGGAACTGCCAGCTGGGCTGGGATTCAAAATCACAAGGATGGAGTGAGTTTCTGAGTTGTGATGCATTAAGTGGTGGGGGCAATTGCTTTTGTCACCTATCTCACAAGGGATGGAGGAAGGGAAACATGTAAGAATTCAGAAAAGAAATCTTCGGACTGTTGAGTGACTGCATCTTGCTCTGCTAGAGGCAGAATCCCACTTTGCATTTAGCAGGGAAACTTTGGTGAAGAGTTTAATAAATCTTTTGGTGACTATGAATTGTTTGAAAGAGAAGTTGGAGGAGATAAAATAAACAATAGAAAAGGAAAACCATATAGACCAGTCACTTTACTAAGGCTGGGCTTACAAAATATGTAGGTGCCTGAGAACATTAATAGTGCTATTTAAAGCAAGCAAACCATTTGCAAGGTGTGAACAAAAAAGGAGTTGGTATACTGGAAAAAATACCCTTTGAATATTTTGCAAGAAATAGTAAGCATGAACAATGGTGCTAAGAGATTAAGATATAAAATGTTAACTTACTCTTGTAATCTGTGTACCGTTGCTTTTAAAGATGGATTTATCAGTGGTTTGTTGTTTCTTCTTTTTTTCCCCTTATCCATGTCAAGCTATTTTCTTGCAAGCCATTTTGAAATAAAATATTTTTAAAAGGGACACAGTGTTAAAGGAGATGTATAAATAAGACAAGTGCTAATTACAGTGTCCAAAAAGAATGTCTTTATCCTGTGACTCATAGCACAACTGCTTACACAGGGAGTTGAGAGAGCTCCATTCTGGAGCTGCACTTTCTATCAAGTAACAGAGTGTAAATCTGGGCAATAAATGATCAGAAATTACTGTACTGTGTAACTTGTACAATGTTCATAAAATAAATTAATGAACAAATAAATATTCTCTGATGGAAGAGCTGGCAAATATATATCTCACAAAAATGCCTCTGTCTTCCACTGGGGAGAATGGCACAGAAGTGACATCTCTTTGAACAGTGTGCCTGCTCTTAGATTATTAGTACTTGGAAAGTAATCTTGGTGCCTGATCTGAGGTCTGTGACATCGGCCGAACCCCTGTGGCTGTCAATGGGGGACATGCCTGCGGTGAGGATGCGGGATCAAACTAGACTTTCCTTCTGGTCACAAAGCCACCGACCCACTTGAAATTCTCAGAAACCTAAGTATTGATTTGTATCCACAGACAGAAGTTCGTGGAGCTTCATTCTGAGTAGAAATAACTCTGCAAGCCAGAAAATCTGTAAAGGAAGACAACTTTCCTTAGAAACGCTCAAAAGATGAAAATGCCAGTTACTGTCTTCTGAGTTTGGGTGGGAGGGTATATACATATCCTGAGCCAGTTTTGCTGAGCTGACTTTTCCCATGGGCAGATATACAGTGGTTGTATACCCCAGGACACTAAGTCTAGATTCTGTGTTATGGCCTTAAAGATCCTGACTAATATGACTAATGTTTCTTATTCCTGATCATGTCCCAGCAATTCCTAATGGAAGTATTTCTATTTTTTTCCTTGTTGTCTGGCTCTTCCAACTTTTATTCTTATTTTCCTCTGCAAAGTTTTGTGCATACTGCTTATTCCTTGACCTTACATTCATCTTCTCCAAGAATACGTTCCCAGCCCATCCTCTGTGTACATGCTAAGCTGCTTTAGTCATGTCCAACTTTGTGCGACGCTATGGACTATAGCCCAACAGACTCCTCTGTCCATGAGATTCTTCTCCAAGAATGAATACTGGAGTGGGTTGCCATGCTCTCCTCCAGGGGATCTTCCTGACCCAGGGTTTTGAACTTGAGCTTCATATCTCCTCTATTGGCAGGCAGGTTCTTTACCAGTGGCACCACCTGGGAAGCCCCTCAGTCCATCCAACAAGGCACAAATTAAGCCCCCCATTTCTTGGTGAAGATTTCCAACTGTTCCATTCCATGATGACTCCTTCATGCTTCAAGGTTCTTGGTTTTCAAACCTGACAGCACAGTGAGCAATTTGCTTGGGACTGTTTGACTTCTGTTCATGCTGCTTCATCACTTCAATCGTGTCCGACTTTGTGCGACCCCATAGACGGCAGCCTCCCAGGCTCCCCCGTCGCTAAGATTCTCCAGGCAAGAACACTGGAGTGGGGTGTCATTTCCTTCCCTGGTGACTTCTGTTCATACTTCCTTTCAAAGTACTTCTAAGCCTCTGAGGTCAGAGATAGTCCTACACAAGGCCACTGCACTTCTGTGAATCTTTAACGTAGGCATTTTGAAATAGTGCAACTTAAAATATTAGTGATACTTTATGCACAAAATTTGAGATAATTAAAAACAATAATTTATAATTTTAAAAAGTTATTAATCTTACAACTTCATAATTTTACATTTAAGCCTTATGAAAGGCTTTAGCTGCTAAAGAGAAATCTTCTGTGGTCAGGATCATTTGAGCCATGCTTCTATTTATCTTAAGTCATTTTACTATTTTGTAGTTATTTTAATTTCAATACAATTATCATTTTAAAATTACAGCCTATTAAAAGTGAATCCAGTCACTTGTCCACATGAATGCTAATAATTAGTACTAAAGAAATATGCCCCAAATAAATAACTTTGAATTAGAAATTAGATTTGATAAGAAGATAGCAAGAAAGCCAAATAGCCACCATAATGCACTGTGAATTGCTTAGGACAAAGAACTCTGAAAATTTGGAGAGAATATGGTGAACAAAAAAGAAACATTAAACACGTTTTTGGATTCTCAAAAACTACAAAATAATTGGTCAAGGATGATTTTTTAAGTGAAAAAAATAAATGAACCTCCCTGAGTGGTGTGGCTATGAGATCAGTACCCTTAATCTGCCCCAAAACTATGAAGGCCAGAGATGTATGAATGAATTGTGGCATGCCATCCCCCTGACTGGTATGTCTTATATTAGTTATGTAAATTCTGAAGAATCTCACACAACTCTCTTTCATTATGTTGCTCCCCACAGCATAAGCTTACCAGATAAAATATAAGATGCCCAGTTAAATTTAAATTTCAGATAAATAATAAAGAAAAAGTTGGTATAACTTTTTCCTAAAAAATGCAAGAATTTACTTATAATAAAAATATTCATTGCCTATATAAACTTCAACTTTGACTGAGTATCCTCTGTTTTAGAAACTAGCTGAATGATTTACAAGAATTAAAAGACTATTGTTTGTGTGTGAGTGTACAAAAAGGCAGTTTGAAAGATAATAATGAGTCATCTTATACTGCCTTTTACCACTGTGGTCCAAATGCATTTTGGGCTTTTCCTTGGGTACTTATTCATATAATCAACAAATATTTATTGAGCACCTACTAAGAGCCAGCCACTGTTTGAGGCTTGGGAGACTAACAATGAACAAAATGGACAAATATCCTGCTTCATGGAGTTTACATTCAAGTGGCAGAAACAAACAAAAGGCCTAAAAATTGTGTAGCTTGTCTGGTGGTGATAAATTATCTAAAGACAAATAAAGCAGCATGAACAAGATCAGGGATAGGGAGTGGAGCTATCCTGAAGGAGGTGATCAGGGAAGGCCACTTTGATGAAGTCCCATTTTAACATATATTCAAGGAAGAAAGAGTTTGAACCATGCTGATATCCAGGATAAGAATATATAGACAAAGAGAATCTAAAAATAACAGTATGCTTGATGCATTCCATGAGTGGTAAGAAAGCCAGTGCACCTAGAATGGAGAGAGCAAGGTGACGAAGAAGGGATAAGGGAAGAAAGAGAGAGCAAAGGGGCAGCAGTCAGCTTATTTCTGAGCAGAACATACCTGGAATGCAAAACACTAAACTTCCCTAGGGCAAGGACCGTGAACTGGGGAATACTGTTTGCACATGAGAGTGATCTGGCTGGGCTATTTCTCTGTGGAACACACCTCTGATTTAGCCAGACGAAGGGCTGGGACTTGTTCTTTCACTATTCCACTTGAGCTTCCCTGGTGGCTCAGAGGTTAAAGCGTCTGCCTCCAATGTGGGAGACCCGGGTTCAATCCCTGGGTCGGGAAGATCCCCTGGAGAAGGAAATGGCAACCCACTCCAGTATTCTTGCCTGGAGAATCCCATGGACGGAGAAGCCTAATAGGTTATAGTCCACGGGGTCGCAAAGAGTCGGACCCGACAGAGTGACTTCACCTTCTTCCTCTTAAAGTTGAAAGTTGAATGATTAGAGTGGGCTTCCTACATCTAAAAGAGATGACATTTGGTTGAAGCCACATCAGCCAGTGCATTATCTGGCTAGAATAGCTAAGAGAATTCTTGCTCCACAGTAACTGATAATCCTTGCTTCTTTAGTAGTACCCATATTTCTGCCTGTGTGTATTGTGTGTTCAGTAGCTCAGTCATGTCTGACTCTTTGCGACCCCGTAGACTGTAGTCCACTAGGCTCCTCTGTCTATGGAATTTTCCAAGCAAGAATGCTGAAGTGGTTTGAGAGACTTCACCTTCTTCCTCTTAAAGTTGAAAGTTGAATGATTAGAGTGGGCTTCCTACATCTAAAAGAGATGACATTTGGTTGAAGCCACATCAGCCAGTGCATTATCTGGCTAGAATAGCTAAGAGAATTCTTGCTCCACAGTAACTGATAATCCTTGCTTCTTTAGTAGTACCCATATTTCTGCCTGTGTGTATTGTGTGTTCAGTAGCTCAGTCATGTCTGACTCTTTGCGACCCCGTAGACTGTAGTCCACTAGGCTCCTCTGTCTATGGAATTTTCCAAGCAAGAATGCTGAAGTGGTTTGAGGTTTCCTACTCCAGGTTTGCTGTTTCCTTCCTGAACCAGGAATCAAACCCATGTCTCTTGCATCTCTTGCATTGGCAGGCGGATTCTTGACCACCAGCACAACTGGGAATCAGGGATATTCCTGGCTGAGTCATAATAAGTTAGAAGTAAATGTTTGCTAAGGGCTTCCCAGGTAGGTAGCAGAGTGGTAAAGAATCCATGAAATGTTTACTAAGCTCATTTCTTGAGCCCCTCAGTCTTTACGTCCATTCTTTGGGTTGATGCTATCTGGTAACTACAAAAGCCTCATCATTTCAGTGAGGATGGAAGTTTCCTAATTTGCCTTATTTTGCATGATATCATTTGTTGATCTGTTCTTCTCTCAAATGTGACACTGCTTCAGAGATTCTTCTAAAATTTTAACTCAAATTGCATCAAGTAATTACAAAGAATGGTGTTAGTTATACTTTCCTTCATCCTTCCTTTCTCACTTATAGTGCTATCACTACAGACAATGCTGCTGTTAATAGATAATCCCACATTGTATTCCTTTGTCCTGGTATCTTCTGCTCATCACTAATAGGCATATTTTGACTGCAGAAACAAATAATAACATTTTGACCCCATCTGGAATTTATTTTGTGCATGGCTACAAAACCCAAGTCTTAAATGCCTGTAGCCAGGTAACTGTCCTTGACTTACTGGTGATCTTTTGTTTCCTCTCTGCCTTTGAAACACATATTCAGCCCTCCTGTTTCCTGCAAATTTCAATCTCCTAATCTTTGAGCTGGAAGACCTCCAAGGTAGTCCCATAGCTTTCCTCTGTTGATCCATTCACTCATTCAGTGAAACGTCTTTCAATTTTTCCCTTCTATAGGATCCTTTCTTTTTTTTTTTCTCTGTATAACATGGGAGCTCAATAAATATGGATTGTGTGACTAGTTTGTACAAGTCACAGTGTCTGATTTTCTTTATTTAACATTTCCTCAAGCACCATGTCCTTGTAGACACCTATTTTGATGAACTACCTCTCCAAAGCCATCATCATTTACACATATTTGGCAAATATGCTAAAGTTACAAGCAAAGAGGAGTGAAGTAGAGTGAGGAGAGAGTTAATTATCAGAAAATATTCTATGAAGTGAGTGAATCAATGACCCATTCAAATTTAAATTTACATTGTGAGTCACAAAATCTCTATGCCCTCANTTACTGTACTGTGTAACTTGTACAATGTTCATAAAATAAATTAATGAACAAATAAATATTCTCTGATGGAAGAGCTGGCAAATATATATCTCACAAAAATGCCTCTGTCTTCCACTGGGGAGAATGGCACAGAAGTGACATCTCTTTGAACAGTGTGCCTGCTCTTAGATTATTAGTACTTGGAAAGTAATCTTGGTGCCTGATCTGAGGTCTGTGACATCGGCCGAACCCCTGTGGCTGTCAATGGGGGACATGCCTGCGGTGAGGATGTGGGATCAAACTAGACTTTCCTTCTGGTCACAAAGCCACCGACCCACTTGAAATTCTCAGAAACCTAAGTATTGATTTGTATCCACAGACAGAAGTTCGTGGAGCTTCATTCTGAGTAGAAATAACTCTGCAAGCCAGAAAATCTGTAAAGGAAGACAACTTTCCTTAGAAACGCTCAAAAGATGAAAATGCCAGTTACTGTCTTCTGAGTTTGGGTGGGAGGGTATATACATATCCTGAGCCAGTTTTGCTGAGCTGACTTTTCCCATGGGCAGATATACAGTGGTTGTATACCCCAGGACACTAAGTCTAGATTCTGTGTTATGGCCTTAAAGATCCTGACTAATATGACTAATGTTTCTTATTCCTGATCATGTCCCAGCAATTCCTAATGGAAGTATTTCTATATTTTTCCTTGTTGTCTGGCTCTTCCAACTTTTATTCTTATTTTCCTCTGCAAAGTTTTGTGCATACTGCTTATTCCTTGACCTTACATTCATCTTCTCCAAGAATACGTTCCCAGCCCATCCTCTGTGTACATGCTAAGCTGCTTTAGTCATGTCCAACTTTGTGCGACGCTATGGACTATAGCCCAACAGACTCCTCTGTCCATGAGATTCTTCTCCAAGAATGAATACTGGAGTGGGTTGCCATGCTCTCCTCCAGGGGATCTTCCTGACCCAGGGTTTTGAACTTGAGCTTCATATCTCCTCTATTGGCAGGCAGGTTCTTTACCAGTGGCACCACCTGGGAAGCCCCTCAGTCCATCCAACAAGGCACAAATTAAGCCCCCCATTTCTTGGTGAAGATTTCCAACTGTTCCATTCCATGATGACTCCTTCATGCTTCAAGGTTCTTGGTTTTCAAACCTGACAGCACAGTGAGCAATTTTCTTGGGACTGTTTGACTTCTGTTCATGCTGCTTCATCACTTCAATCGTGTCCGACTTTGTGCGACCCCATAGACGGCAGCCTCCCAGGCTCCCCCGTCGCTAAGATTCTCCAGGCAAGAACACTGGAGTGGGGTGTCATTTCCTTCCCTGGTGACTTCTGTTCATACTTCCTTTCAAAGTACTTCTAAGCCTCTGAGGTCAGAGATAGTCCTACACAAGGCCACTGCACTTCTGTGAATCTTTAACGTAGGCATTTTGAAATAGTGCAACTTAAAATATTAGTGATACTTTATGCACAAAATTTGAGATAATTAAAAACAATAATTTATAATTTTAAAAAGTTATTAATCTTACAACTTCATAATTTTACATTTAAGCCTTATGAAAGGCTTTAGCTGCTAAAGAGAAATCTTCTGTGGTCAGGATCATTTGAGCCATGCTTCTATTTATCTTAAGTCATTTTACTATTTTGTAGTTATTTTAATTTCAATACAATTATCATTTTAAAATTACAGCCTATTAAAAGTGAATCCAGTCACTTGTCCACATGAATGCTAATAATTAGTACTAAAGAAATATGCCCCAAATAAATAACTTTGAATTAGAAATTAGATTTGATAAGAAGATAGCAAGAAAGCCAAATAGCCACCATAATGCACTGTGAATTGCTTAGGACAAAGAACTCTGAAAATTTGGAGAGAATATGGTGAACAAAAAAGAAACATTAAACACGTTTTTGGATTCTCAAAAACTACAAAATAATTGGTCAAGGATGATTTTTTAAGTGAAAAAAATAAATGAACCTCCCTGAGTGGTGTGGCTATGAGATCAGTACCCTTAATCTGCCCCAAAACTATGAAGGCCAGAGATGTATGAATGAATTGTGGCATGCCATCCCCCTGACTGGTATGTCTTACATTAGTTATGTAAATTCTGAAGAATCTCACACAACTCTCTTTCATTATGTTGCTCCCCACAGCATAAGCTTACCAGATAAAATATAAGATGCCCAGTTAAATTTAAATTTCAGATAAATAATAAAGAAAAAGTTGGTATAACTTTTTCCTAAAAAATGCAAGAATTTACTTATAATAAAAATATTCATTGCCTATATAAACTTCAACTTTGACTGAGTATCCTCTGTTTTAGAAACTAGCTGAATGATTTACAAGAATTAAAAGACTATTGTTTGTGTGTGAGTGTACAAAAAGGCAGTTTGAAAGATAATAATGAGTCATCTTATACTGCCTTTTACCACTATGGTCCAAATGCATTTTGGGCTTTTCCTTGGGTACTTATTCATATAATCAACAAATATTTATTGAGCACCTACTAAGAGCCAGCCACTGTTTGAGGCTTGGGAGACTAACAATGAACAAAATGGACAAATATCCTGCTTCATGGAGTTTACATTCAAGTGGCAGAAACAAACAAAAGGCCTAAAAATTGTGTAGCTTGTCTGGTGGTGATAAATTATCTAAAGACAAATAAAGCAGCATGAACAAGATCAGGGATAGGGAGTGGAGCTATCCTGAAGGAGGTGATCAGGGAAGGCCACTTTGATGAAGTCCCATTTTAACATATATCCAAGGAAGAAAGAGTTTGAACCATGCTGATATCCAGGATAAGAATATATAGACAAAGAGAATCTAAAAATAACAGTATGCTTGATGCATTCCATGAGTGGTAAGAAAGCCAGTGCACCTAGAATGGAGAGAGCAAGGTGACGAAGAAGGGATAAGGGAAGAAAGAGAGAGCAAAGGGGCAGCAGTCAGCTTATTTCTGAGCAGAACATACCTGGAATGCAAAACACTAAACTTCCCTAGGGCAAGGACCGTGAACTGGGGAATACTGTTTGCACATGAGAGTGATCTGGCTGGGCTATTTCTCTGTGGAACACACCTCTGATTTAGCCAGACGAAGGGCTGGGACTTGTTCTTTCACTATTCCACTTGAGCTTCCCTGGTGGCTCAGAGGTTAAAGCGTCTGCCTCCAATGTGGGAGACCCGGGTTCAATCCCTGGGTCGGGAAGATCCCCTGGAGAAGGAAATGGCAACCCACTCCAGTATTCTTGCCTGGAGAATCCCATGGACGGAGAAGCCTAATAGGTTATAGTCCACGGGGTCGCAAAGAGTCGGACCCGACAGAGTGACTTCACCTTCTTCCTCTTAAAGTTGAAAGTTGAATGATTAGAGTGGGCTTCCTACATCTAAAAGAGATGACATTTGGTTGAAGCCACATCAGCCAGTGCATTATCTGGCTAGAATAGCTAAGAGAATTCTTGCTCCACAGTAACTGATAATCCTTGCTTCTTTAGTAGTACCCATATTTCTGCCTGTGTGTATTGTGTGTTCAGTAGCTCAGTCACGTCTGACTCTTTGCGGCCCCGTAGACTGTAGTCCACTAGGCTCCTCTGTCTATGGAATTTTCCAAGCAAGAATGCTGAAGTGGTTTGAGGTTTCCTACTCCAGGTTTGCTGTTTCCTTCCTGAACCAGGAATCAAACCCATGTCTCTTGCATCTCTTGCATTGGCAGGCGGATTCTTGACCACCAGCACAACTGGGAATCAGGGATATTCCTGGCTGAGTCATAATAAGTTAGAAGTAAATGTTTGCTAAGGGCTTCCCAGGTAGGTAGCAGAGTGGTAAAGAATCCATGAAATGTTTACTAAGCTCATTTCTTGAGCCCCTCAGTCTTTACGTCCATTCTTTGGGTTGATGCTATCTGGTAACTACAAAAGCCTCATCATTTCAGTGAGGATGGAAGTTTCCTAATTTGCCTTATTTTGCATGATATCATTTGTTGATCTGTTCTTCTCTCAAATGTGACACTGCTTCAGAGATTCTTCTAAAATTTTAACTCAAATTGCATCAAGTAATTACAAAGAATGGTATTAGTTATACTTTCCTTCATCCTTCCTTTCTCACTTATAGTGCTATCACTACAGACAATGCTGCTGTTAATAGATAATCCCACATTGTATTCCTTTGTCCTGGTATCTTCTGCTCATCACTAATAGGCATATTTTGACTGCAGAAACAAATAATAACATTTTGACCCCATCTGGAATTTATTTTGTGCATGGCTACAAAACCCAAGTCTTAAATGCCTGTAGCCAGGTAACTGTCCTTGACTTACTGGTGATCTTTTTTTTCCTCTCTGCCTTTGAAACACATATTCAGCCCTCCTGTTTCCTGCAAATTTCAATCTCCTAATCTTTGAGCTGGAAGACCTCCAAGGTAGTCCCATAGCTTTCCTCTGTTGATCCATTCACTCATTCAGTGAAACGTCTTTCAATTTTTCCCTTCTATAGGATCCTTTCTTTTTTTTTTTCTCTGTATAACATGGGAGCTCAATAAATATGGATTGTGTGACTAGTTTGTACAAGTCACAGTGTCTGATTTTCTTTATTTAACATTTCCTCAAGCACCATGTCCTTGTAGACACCTATTTTGATGAACTACCTCTCCAAAGCCATCATCATTTACACATATTTGGCAAATATGCTAAAGTTACAAGCAAAGAGGAGTGAAGTAGAGTGAGGAGAGAGTTAATTATCAGAAAATATTCTATGAAGTGAGTGAATCAATGACCCATTCAAATTTAAATTTACATTGTGAGTCACAAAATCTCTATGCCCTCAGTGTTTCCTGGTCTGTGCCACATGAGAGATAATTAGCAGATACATTTTAAAAAGCCACCGTGTCTCTAATCCACAAAGCTCTTTCTCTTTTGGTAACATTAGTAAAAGAAAAACACATTTATTTTCCTTGCTAAGCTTAAAACAACAGGCAAACCAAGCTAAGGTTTCTTCCTGCCCTGCCCTGCCCGCTCTCTCTTGCCCTTTCAGCTGTATTACAGTCTTACTGTTACTCTGAATGAAAATTAGGAGGAACAGACAATTACCTTCAAGTAGAGGGCCAGGTTGGGATTTGGGGGCTCACAACTGTTCCCCAGTGGTTAGTCCTTTCATTTCTGGAAACATATAGTCTTCAGATGTATTTGTTCTTCTGCCTCATGTGAATGTTCCCCAAACCATTCTGTCGTTCTTCTCCTTACTGTGCTTTTCCCTAAATTCTACTATGGCAATCTGGGCACACATCCAACATCAGTAAATGAAAACCTCTTCATGCAGCCCAGCTTCAGCACTGCATACCAGCAGTTAAAGGCTGTCTTTCCTGTTCCACATCCAAACGTTAGCATATACAATATCAATAAGCTGTGCCTTTCATCTTCTCAACACTGTGGAGGTGTTTATATTTGTGTGGGACATTTAAGCAGTTCCAGCCAATGGGCTTTTACATCGGGCTAGGCCCCAGGCAGGGAGCAGCCTCAATTGGAAACAGGAACTGAAAGTGTTCTTGGTAAAATTCTGTATCTGCCCAAATCTAGCTGTCTAATTCAATGCCTGACCTTCTTTAAAGAGGTCATCCTCAGAATTATGGGGCAGTTTGATAAGCTGGGATATACTAATTTATTGGCCATTAAAAAAAGAGGAAATTTTATTGTGGATTACTCTGCTTTCTTGAAGATTTTTTTTATAATTGAAAACATCTGGAAGGCATTTTAATATATCATAAACAAGAGGAAATCCAAAGCACGTGACTTCTAAGAAAATGATGCAAATTGAATTCCTTGCCAAAATTTACTGTAATCTGTTTTTCTTTTTTCCGGGGTGGGAGTTTGAAGGTGGGAGATTCAAGAAAAGAGGGCAAATGAGAATAGCATCAAGAATTCTACAGAGGAAAGAGTTATTTCAAAATTAGTTTACTGCTATTTTTGGCCAGTGTTAGAAGACGTTACACATTGGCAGAGTCTCTGAGATACATTTGATTTCTTCTTAAAAATTAGTGATTTTACTGGTAAATTTCTTTATGAAGTAAATGAATAATTACATAAACATAAACTAAATTAAGAAGTTGTAATAAGAAATGGAAACATCTTCCAGGGTGAACTTAGGTAAAGAACAAGCTATGCTTAGTATTTTATTCTACTTCTCTATATCTATCATTTATTTGGATAATAGCATAACAAGGTTACATGCAGTTCTAATAGACAGCACCCAAAATTGAGGCCTGCATAAAACATTGCAATGTTTCTCAACTTGTCTTTCACCAGACAAGGCATAAGCTAGCTTACAATATAAATGATGTATTTTGAGGACTTCTTCTTTATTTAACCCTGGAGATAAATGGAAAATAATCAGTCTCAAGAATTGAGTTCTCTTAATATGGTGGATAATACACACACACACACACACACACACACACACACACACACATACACACACCTTCATAAAACAAACCAAATAGTAGCAGTGTGGCTTTCTTTATTTGGCTTCCAATTCTTGGATGTACACTTGATAATTTTATAAAAATAACTTTGTTTAGGGCAGAGTATGTTTTTAAGTGTGTAATAATTTATAAAAGCTCATTAAACTGCTGTAAACATGTACTTACACAAAGTATGTGAGAGAATCAGTGGTATTTTAAAAGATGCAGGAATCTCTTGTTTTCCTGGAAAGATTCCATATTTGGCATTTTGGAAAGCATGTGAACTAAAGGGAAACAAACCTCTGTCCAAATTGTATCTTTGCATTTCATAGCAGTAACTTTGAATTTCAAGCTCTTCACCTCTAAAACAGAAAAAAAAAAATTACCCATATCTTCTAAGAATTAAATGAGATAATACTTATATATAAAGAATCTGACACAGCTTCTGGGATATAGTGGGTCCTTGAGTGATAACTATTATTATTAATGGTATTAATTGTATTATTATGTGAAGAATTTTAGCAAAAAAAAAACAACAAACAGCCAGTACTTAGACTTTTTGTTTATTGTTCTAATTCTTTTTCAGAAAAGTGTGATTCTGCTTTGCCTCTCTCTTTCTGCTCAAGAAGTTGATCAATTCATTGAATGATTAACTCATCATTAACTTCAGTTCATTTTATCACGTGGGTGTGGGCTCTGCCTCTACCCTTCCAGACACTGAGGCAGTCAGTCACCTTAGAAGACTTAGAGGTGGTCCTAACATCCAAGGAGCTCTAGGTCTATGTAAAAAAGCAACTAACTCAAAAACTCTCATTCATTTAGTGCCAGACATCGTGAGAGATGCAGAAGATAACAAATGAAGAAGAGAATGTTCTTGCTTGGTAGGAGGTGTCCAGGCAAAGGTCCTTCCTAGCATAGGAACATAGGTAGAGGTAACAACTAGCCGACTGAGGTCATCAGTGTTGACTGTGGGAGCTGAGGAGTGAGTCAGAAGTCAACATATACTTTTACACAATGTGGAAGGTTGAAATAAAATCCATAAAAATAAGTATTTAGAGTTCTATTTAAAAATATTGATAAGAAAAATCTTGCTTATGAAAAAGTGTTATGAATTAATTAAGTCCATTAGGAAGTGTATAAATCTTACCAGGAAATTTACATTTTCCAAATAGATGGAGCTAGCTATATGGGGCTTGAGGATGGAGAGAAAGATCTTCAAAGAGGACAGACACTGAAACCAGAGAGACATAGTTCTATATTCTAACTCTAACTTTCCAACACGAAGCTATGAGCCAGTTGTATAATCTTTCTTAGCTTTGATTTCCTTACCTGCAGAACAGCAATAACGCATATTTAGAGTTGTTATGAGGATTACCATTAATTTACATTAAGAGTTTGGCAGATAGGTAGCATTCAATAAATGATGTCTGTTATTATGGCCATTATTATTATCATTATTAAGAAAGTCCAAGGACTTGTTTAATTTACAACCACTTTCCTGCAATGAAAATACAATTCATATCATTTATAAATTTACACGTTATTCCTTTATTGGTGTAAGATTAGGTAGTGTTGGTCATTGGCCGTAATAAGTGGTGGAAGTTTTAATTACTTACTATTTTCCAAGAACTTTATTTTAAAAATGTAGAGTACAGCTCGGAAACAAACAGAGATCTTTCTGCCGTTTTTGAGATTGCATCCAAGTACTGCATTTCGGACTCTTTTGTTGACCATGATGGCTACTCCATTTCATCTGAGGGATTCCTGCCCGCAGTAGTAGATATAATGGTCATCTGAGCTAAATTCACCCATTCCAGTCCATTTTAGTTAGCTGATTCTTAGAATGTCGACGTTCACCCTTACCATCTCTTGTTTGACCACTTCCAATTTGCCTTGATTCATGGACCTGACATTCCAGGTTCCTGTGCAATATTGTTCTTTACAGCATCGGATCTTGCTTCTATCACCAGTCACATGCACAACTGGATATTGTTTTTGCTTTGGCTCCATCCCTTCATTTTTTCTGGAGTTATTTCTCCACTGATCTCCAGTAGCATATTGGGCACCTAACGACCTGGGGAGATTCTCTTTTGATATCCTATCATTTTGCCTTTTCATACTGTTCATGGGGTTCTCAAGGCAAGAATACTGAAGTGGCTTGCCATTCCCTTCTCCAGTGGACCACGTTCTGTCAGACCTCTCCACCATGACCCGCCCGCCTTGGGTTGCCCTGCAGGCATGGCTTGGTTTCATTGAGTTAGACAAGGCCCTGGTCCTAGTGTGATTAGATTGACTAGTTTTCTGCGAGTATGGTTTCAGTGTGTCTGCCCTCTGATGCCCTCTTGCAACACCTACCATCTTACTTGGGTTTCTCTTACCTTGG
>SJYX01012091.1:0-11867 GCA_006410675.1 Oreotragus oreotragus
ATGGTAGTTTAAATCACTTATATGGGGCATTTCTTCTGGGTTCCCCCTGACCAGTCATCTTGCTCTGCCTGGCTCTCAGTCCATATTTGGTATAGTTCAACAGCCTCACCTGTGTGTGTACATCTCTTAGCCAAGATGGATTCCAGCACAGAGACCTATGGAAAGTTTGACACCACCTATTATGGGGTGGCACCCCTCACTTTTTAGCCCCCAAGGAACCTTTCTGTGCATGAATAGTCAGAAAGATCTTTTTGACCTTAAGAATGAAAAATATGTGGTCTCTTTATCTTTTATTTGGGCAGGACTCAGGTCCTCTCTGCCCCTGCCATTACTTTTATTTTGGAGTATCTGTCCACAGGGGACAGACTTCAGCTTCTCAACCTGGGGCCCATCTATCTCATGTCTCAAAAGGAAATGAAATCTAATCAAGTAAAATGAAGGCAAGAATTATATTGCACATCAAGTTCAAGCTATGAAGGTCTTTGTATTGGCTAAAGATGAGTCACTGATTTGGCTTTGACCTTTCTAATGATCAATGGGAGAGAAAAAATAATAAGATCTATTTGTTGTTCCTGTTTAATTGCTAAGTTGTGTCCGACTCTTTTGCGACCCCATGGACTGTAGCTCACTGGGCTCCTCTGTCTGTGGGATTTTCCTGGAAAGAATACTAGAGTGAGTTTCCATTTCTTTCTCCAGGGGATCTTCCCAACCCAGGGACCAAACCTAGGTCTCCTGCAATGGCAGACTGATTCTTTACTACTAAGCCTCAAGGAAAGATTTTAATGACCACAAAACACAGACTCAAGACATTCACTTGGAAATGTATGTTTTGTCTGTTAGTACACATTTTCACAAAGGATAATGTGTTGAAATTAATGAATGAAATTTTATCTAACCTAATAAAATGAGTTGGCATCTTTGCTTGATCTATTTACCCTACTACTTCCTGAAGTAGGTCCTTGGAGAATCTGATGAGATGAATACTTTTGGTATTGCTAATAATTTCCAAAATTCTATAGGAGAAATATACCAGAAAGATGGGACCCAGGTGGCACTAGTGGTAAAGAATCTGCCTACCAATGAAGGAGACACAAGAGACTCACGTTCAATCCCTGGTTGGGAAGACGACTGGTGTAGAAAATGACACCCCACTCCAGTATTCTTGCCTGGACAATTCCATCGGCAGAGGAATCTGGCAAGTTACAGTCTATGGGGCTGCAAAGGGTTGAACATGGCTGAGCAACTGAGCATAGCACAGCATACCAGAAAATAAATTCCATTGTCATGTTTGTTTCTAATAAAAAATTTAATTTTTGATTTCTTAGGATATCTAGGCTATAATGTTTCCCGGATTAAAAAAGTTGTGAGGAATAAAGCATTCACTTTAATGATATTTGGAAATATTTGAGAAAATGACCTTCTAAGCTCAAAATTTCCTATTGTCCTCAGCTTCCACAGTGAAACTAATAACTGTAGTAGATACTCAAAAAGCACAGGTCCCACTTAATCATGTGGGATTCAGGGCTGCCTCTGTGAAGGCTCAAACAGAGTGAGTAGGCTTATAGTTAAAGGAAAACTTACAGGTTCTTTATTACTGAAGGAAGAAATTATAGTGGAATTGAAATGCTCTATTTTCTCATTTGTATCTGAAGGGAATGTTCGAAGGGGAAAAAGGCAATATCCAAAGGCTGAGTACATTATGCTTTTTGAGTGTGCTCCAGTAGAAACATAATGTCAAGTATATTGATTTAACGACCAAATCACTGAATGTAGAAACTGTAATTAAATATACTCTTGAGAACATAATTAGGGAGGTAGTACTATTATTTAAGGAATAATGAGGACCAAAAATTTTGAGTAATAAAAACAGGGAAAAGAGCCTTTGGATAGATACTCTTTTCTAAGAATCGTAGTTTCTCTTTATTAAAAATAGTTCTCAAAGCAAATCTCTTAATTTATTTCCCGTTGAGAGATTTCCCTCCTTAGTTTGCCTGATCTTGGAAGCTGTTGAGTTTTCTTCTTTTACAATCCCTCTCATCTTTTCACTAAGGTTTTTATACCAGCCTCTTTGTATTTTCCTGGACTTTACAGCTCTCTTATTATACCATCTGCTGCCTCCTACTTGAGTCAACAATGTTAACAGATATGACTTCTGCATTCAAGATAATAGTGTATTTGGGGCATGTCTTCAATCTCATTCTTTTCCAGATATAACAGATTTGATAGCTACATGCTTCTGACCTGATAGCACAGCCCTAATATTTGAAAAGAAAGCTGAACAGTTGTTCATATATCTTGTGTATCTTTGTTATTTGATATGGAACATACTTATAAACTGGATTATCAATATTCTTATATAGCTAAGTATCCACATGATTTTGAAAATATTTTGATAAGTGAAAAAAACCCTCATGTTCTAAGGCAATGCACAATTTTTCTTCAAAACACACAATTTTTGTTTCTAGTAATATCACAAATAGGAGTGGCAAAGGGAAACTGTGCACATTGTAAGCTAAAGTACTCTGCTTTAATTTTTGTTCCATTGATTTTTCAGGCCAAATCAAGGGAAAAATACTGCATTTTGAAATGCCTGAATATATTCACGTGATAAGTTATTTATTTAAATCAGAGTAATTTAGTGGGTTACACTATATGTCAAGAGCCACATTACAATGCCATAAAACATCTCATAAATCACAAAAGAGGTACCAAGAATAAAGGGACGGCAAAGGAAATCTTAAGAGACATTGTAATAGCACATTTGGCAGTACAGATTGTTGAGTTCTGAACAGACCAGAATGATGCAGTTTTTGCCAACAAAAACAGGGAGGAAAAATACTTTCCATGGTAAATCCAAGTACTAAAAGAGTGGATCTGTATGGCTATTAAAGAGCCCATGAAGACAACTTGAAAGCACACTTTATTTCTTGTATATTACATCATTAGAGGTACTTACAAAGATTCACAGATATCTACAAACTATCAGGTTTATGATAATGGGTAAGGTAAATTATTTTTAACTTATATATGTCTCAAGGAACTTCACACAACAACATTTCCAAAGAGTCTAAAAATTTTAACACTCCATCAGTTTTCTAAATGCGGTATATTAGTTAGCTTTTGTTGTGGTACCAACCAACCCCAATAGTTCAATGACTTATGAGAACAAATGTTTATTTTTAACTTGTATTGTAAGAGGGCTGCAAGTTAGCTGAGATATCTTGGTGGGGCTCAACTGGGATGATTACCTCCATCTATCTTCTCATTCTAAGACCTGGGCTGAAGGAGCAGCCCCTAACCCGGTTATGCTATTCTCACAGCAGAAGGCAGAACACAAGAGAGATAGAGCCTAGCAATGCAAACATAATCTGTATCTCTGATGGAAAGTGGCTTAAGCCTGCTCACATTCTGTTTGCAGGAGCAAGACACAAGACCAAGTCGAAAGTCAGTGGGGTTGGAAGTACATCCATCCTATGGTTAAGAGTGGCAAATGTAGGGAGGAAATGAGTAATTAAGAACAGATAATACAGTCTAACACTTTTGATAAAAGGTACTGTTGGTAAAAATTAATGTTTTGTGGAAATGTCTCTAATAAAATTCTGTCAAAGTTCATTGATAATTTCCTGTAGTATAATCTATTAATGCAATTTATTCTAAATCCATATTGTCTTCCCTTTTCTGAAGCATTTGATAATCTCCTCCTTGAAACATTTTCTTCTTTTTGATTCTATAGTATTTTTCTTGATTCTCCTCTTATTTATCTGAAGATCTCTGTATGTCTTTATTAATTATCTTTCTTCTGTGGTTCTAGACATGAGACTTTACCCCTTGATCTTTCAGTGGCTTTCTTATTGCTAACCAATTTCAACACCAAAAACTCCAATGATTTCAATGATCTCTTTCATGTGGAAATAACTCAAATGACTTTCTCTAGTCCTGACTTTGTACTTCTACCTGCCTTCTGGGATCTCTATCTGAATGGCGTTTGACACTTCGAATTCAATACTGTCGTTAGAAACTCCTTGTCTTTCCATCTACATGTGTCTGTCTGGATTTCCCTATTTCTCTTGGCAGCACCATTTTCTAGGTCATTCTGACTCAAACCTAGGAGTCATATTTGAATCCTCCCTTCTTCTATCATCCAATCAATAAATGCTAAATAAATCATGTACTATTTCATCATCACGTTTCACATAACCATCCACTTACTTTTCCAACACCATCATTCTTCATTCCAGCCCAACCACTTCAAAATAATAGTCTATTCTCCTTTGTTCTGCTTCCTTTATCTTCCTGTCACCAAGTTTTCCGGATCAGAGCTCATAGAACTTTCTAGTTACCCTCAATGTCTAAAATGAAAGTGAAGTCGCTAAGTCGTGCCCGACTCTTTGCGACCCCATGGACTGTAGCCTACCAGGCTCCTTTGTCCATGGGATTCTCCAGGCATTAGTCCTGGAGTGGATTGCCATTCCCTTCTCCAGGGGATCTTCCAGACCCAGGGATCGAACCCGGGTCTCCCACATTGTAGACAGACGCTTTACCGTCTGAGCCACCAGGGAAGTCCTCAATGTCTAAATCAGTCACAAATTTACTCTGATATACAAGAATTTTCACAGTATGTTTCTATCTTTTTAGGGTTGCCTTCTAAAAGTTAAGGTTCATGGAAGCTCCTGTCAAAACAAGCAATGTGATATTACTTGAACACATCCAGTTTTTCCATATAAGTGGAAAAACTTATCTTACTTATCTTTTATCTGCTGTTTTTTTTTTCTTTTTTTTCTTCTTTCTGGTGTATACTCCTGGCTTCAATTTAGGTTCAAGTGCTGCACATACTCTTAAAGTTCAGTCTCAACCAAAAGATTCCTTCTAAGAACTTTGTTCAGTAGTACTTGGTTTTCATCTCTCTAGTGCATAGATTTGCTATGTGTTTCAGTGACTTATAAAATTATTCCTTTATTGAGACTACTGTTTTTGGGGAGATGGGGAGCAAGTAGATATTACTTGTAATTCCTATAGCATCTAGCTCAGACCTTTGTATATACTAAATTTATAATATTAATACATTAATAAAATTAATAATTTAAAAACTTGAACTCAGGAGGCAGACTGACTCTCTGGCACTATAAAAGTTAATTATAATTATTTTTGTTATTAAATCTTCATTAAGTGCTTACAGAATATGGTTACATTTGAAAAAGTCTTATATTATTTCCTACCTTGTTGATAAAGTAATTATAAATGAGAACAAGCACATTTAACATAGGGATAATTAAGAAATGGTTTATCTTCTTATTTACAATGGACATTCATTATAATCCTTTTTGTTGGGAGTTGGGGGTAAGATCCATTCTTTGCACTAAGTTAATTTCTGTCTTGGGTGTTTAAAATTAGTCTATGCAGTAAAGAAATTTCCGGATGCAAAATTGTTTCTGCATCTTGCAAAAAATCATTAAAATAACTGAACCTCCTTAGAAGATAAATATAAAAAGAAATAATGTACTTTTACTATGACTTGCTCAACAGTTCAACTTACGTTAGTTATTATTCTTTCTGAATAGTTACCTTCTACATAACTGCCTTGTTTCACAGTGAACTTATTCAAAAATAGGTCAGTAGGGAGAGTGTGGGCTGATCTACTATTAATTTCAGTTTTTAAGATACAGACATTAACTTCTAGTGTTTGTTATAAATAGTAATTAAATGATATGATTTTTAGAAATGTTAATATCTCAGAGTCATCACACTACATTAACACAGTTGGGAAACATAATGGTATTGATGTCAGAAAAAGAAGTGAACGTGCACTTAAAATTTTGTTGAGATGGTAGATCTCATGCTAAGTATTTTTACCATAGAAACAAACAGACAAAAAGATAAGAACAAAATAAAAATCCTAAAGGGATGTAGCTAAAATTTTAGAGGTGATGGATATGTTTATTACCTTGACAATGGTGATATGAGTATATGCATATGTCCAAGCTCATTAAAATGTTTATATTAAATACATGTAGCTTTTTGTATATCAATTATAACTCAATAAAGTTTTAAAGCAAAACAAAACAAAAATATCTTTAATAGAATCTGAAACATATTCAGGATATAGTAACAGTTTCCAGGAATCCTGAGAAGTGAGTGAAGGAAAAATCAGTGTGATGGCCTAAAATGAGAACAGGCTTTGGAATAACATTTTGTACATATCCAATTAAACTGTGTACAGCACAGAAAAAGATAAGTTTCCCAATTCATTTTATGCTAGCATAACCTTGACTGTAAAACCTTCCAAGCCAGAATAAAAAGAAAAACAGAGACCATTCTCATTTATGTGTATTGTTGCAAAAATTATTAATAAAATGTTGGCATGTTAAATTGAACACCAAAAAAGGATTAAAAAATCATTATACTCCTATGTGTTTTATTAAATTTGAACTTTTTTGGAATAAATATAAAGTTTGTCAGTTTCCCACTGGAGTTTCTTGCTATTAAACTTTCAAAATATTTTTGCAGTTACTGTCAAAAATAAAGGTCTCACTTTTGTTTTTAATTCCTTCAGTCCCCTTGTGTTTGGCAATTACTACAAAAAAAATTAAAATGGCATTGAAATTTATTCCTTAGATCTCTAAATAACACCTAAATTTTGTATGCAAATGTATTTTTAACATAGTGAGTTTTAAAACTTTCTTAAATGCAGAGGTTTGGCTTGTTCTTTAAAAATCCTCAAAACAAATATGCAAATTAATTAAAATAGGGATGGTAGGTGGTTAGATGTTTATATATTTAAAATAACTTGTGTTTACCTCATTTTATGAAAACAATCCATCTGAGGTATTTTTGCTTGTTCAAGTTGTGCAAGAGACAAAACCAATATAAAAATCACTTGTATGGGAATAAAATATTAAGTATAGGTGATAATTCATTCTTTATTAGTGACTAACCTATATTGTAGTTATTTAGCCACCTAGAGTCTTGAACTTCTTATCTATAAATGAAAGATGAGGACTGGATGGTCTTTTTGGTTCCAAATCCTAATGTTTTTAAAACCCCAAACCAAAATTATTCTGTGAGTAGGATCCATAGATGGCAGTACCATATAATAAACACAATAGAAGAAAAATGATGTTTTCCTGTTCAGATTAGGGAAAACACATAATTAAAACTCATCTGTTTTGGGGTTTCAAATAGAAAAGAGAAAGCAAAAGCAAAATGGCCATCATCCCTTAATTTCTAGCTGCTGCTACTGCTAAGTCACTTCAATCGTGTCCGACTCTGTGCGACCCCATAGAGGGCAGCCCGCCAGGCTCCCCGTCCCTGGGGTTCTCCAGGCAAGAACACTGGAGTGGGTTGCCATTTCCTTCTCCAATGCAGGAAAGTGAAAAGCTTACATAAGGTAAAGATGGGAGAAGAACTAACGTTTTCTTTTTCTATATAAACAATGTATTGAAGAATAAACAATTAGGAGATTTCTAAAGGACTTAGAGACTCCAACTCTGTTAGAAAATGGGAGTTTGAAAAAGGCCCTGGAAATAATGCACCTACTGAAAGTAAAGTAGAAAACGCAGAAAACAAAACCTTAAACTGAAATGACATTTAACTGTGCAGTGAAAACTTATTACTTTAGGATGATTTATAGGTAAAAATATGTACCTGACCTAGTGAAAAAAAATCTGCACGGTAGGATATTTTGAAATTGACATTTTTTTTCTTTTAGATGGCATACAATATCTTAACTTAGGCCTTCTCTGGTGGCTTAGTGCTAAAGAACCTGCCTGCCAATGCAGGAGACTTGGATTCAATCCTTGGGTTGGGAAGATCCCCTGAAGAAAGAAATGACATTCCACTCCCGTATTCTTGCCTGGGAAATTCCATGGGCAGAGTAGTCTGGCAGGTTACAGTCCATGGAGTCGCAAAAGAGTTGAACATGACTTAAGACTAAACAACAAAAAACAACCTTAATTTTAATATTTTTTTTTTACTCTTGGAGGACAGCACAGTGACTGGCTTTGAAAGTGTATCAAGGGATTTGTTTGTATAGCATTTTACATATCCATGGTTAGAGTGGGTGGTTTTAGGAACTTTGAGGACAAATGTAATCTATGAAGACTGAGATTTCCAAATGAAGTCACAATTCAACCCATGCTTTTTACTACCAATATAATCACCCAATTCTTATGGATTTGGAATTAACAAATTAAATTTTCATTAAGGAAAAATTCCTTGAAAACTATATTTGAATGTGCTATTGATAACTTACAGTGCATATAAAATCAGGACATATACAATATATAAGACCAGGAAAGAGTTTTTTCCTTGCAGAATGATTTATAAAGAACTTTCTCACATTATAAATTATTATTACCATGATGAAACTGGACAAAGAGCCAAGAAGGAGTTACTCATAGAGTATTAATTGTTCAACCCTAATATTTAATACTACCAGCCAGGGAAAGTGACTAATGTTCTTCACTATAATATGCATTCAGAGGCTGAACAAGGAGGAACTTCATTCAACTTTACTAAAACATCAGTGATGTTACAGTGTAAGAAAATGAAATACGTCTCAACAGCAAAAGAGATAAGTACCTATTATCCATGCAGTTCATATTCCTAACAGTTATAATGTGGGTGTTGAGGGCTAACATGTCAGTAATTCATACATTCAACAGTCATTCTTTTAATATCATCTGTTCCTAGATGTCAAAGCAAATGCGGAAATTTTATGTGGGGTAATGCATTGCTCTCTGATTGTNAGAGATAAGTACCTATTATCCATGCAGTTCATATTCCTAACAGTTATAATGTGGGTGTTGAGGGCTAACATGTCAGTAATTCATACATTCAACAGTCATTCTTTTAATATCATCTGTTCCTAGATGTCAAAGCAAATGCGGAAATTTTATGTGGGGTAATGCATTGCTCTCTGATTGTCTGCAGTCTCATTTGTCAGGTAGACATGTATAGCTTGAAATAGATACAAGGTCAGAGGACGTAGTGGAACATCAGAGTGGAGTTGAGGAGTTTCCCGGAGGTGAGTTATGGGCATCACGTGCAATGACAGGGAAAAATGAGAACTGTGAGTCTAGAGGGATGGCAGTGGGAAAGGCCGTGTTTCTCACTGAAAACAGGGTAACCTTCACAGTTCCTTCCATAGCAATGAGCTTGTAGCGGACACCTTAACAGGCTTTATCCCTTCTAAGCCTGCCTGTTCCGGTCTTCCCATTCTCTGTTGCTGGTCATTGCTTAGAGGTCTGGTTCTTGCTCTCTGTCAGCTACACTGGGTATTTGTTTCTTAGGTTTCACTCATACCTACAGGCTCTCTTCCAGTCCCCACTACTCAGCATTCTCCACCAAAGACAATCAGGGGGTCAGAGAGTCAGGGGCCAAGCTCGTGTGTGTGTGTGGCTGTGTAAAACTAAAAAAAAATTGCTTAATTAAGAAAGCAGCACTAAAATTAATCAGGATTGTGAGATGAATGTGAGAGAACAATTCAATCTTACATGGACAAGAAAATACATTTGAATTTGGTGTGATAGATAATTCCTACTGAAAGATACTGAGCAGAAAAGTGATGTAATGAATGGCATTTTCTCACAATGTCTGTTGTTTGGAAGTGGCACACTGGATAGGAAACTTGTCATCTGGATTAGACTAGTAGCTCCTTGAAGGCAAGGTTCTTCTGTCTGCTTTCAGGGGTCTCCTAGGAGGCCCGAGTTCCTAATCCCTCAATAAATACTGGCTGATGGAGACAGGGAGTTCTTAAACTGTCTACTTAGAAATAATTTTGTCTCTTGTGAAATTGTATGAACATTCCCATTTTCGTTTCCAGTCTTTCTCTGAAAGGGCAAAACAGACACAAAATTAAAGAGAGCTTACGCAATGCTTCTTCTTCTTTTTTTTTTTTTCCTGTATATCCTATTAACTTTTAAAAATAGTTAAGACATACACTCCTCTTTGAAATAGGCCTGTGCTGTATGACTGTGATTAAATTTGTCTTCATTCATCAAGAGTTTTTCATTTTCCATTTATTTCTTACATTTTAATCCAGTTCTGACTAGGGAAGCGAGCCTTGAATGAACCTGAGATTACCTAATTCAAATCAGGCATATAAATTGTCTCGATTTTTTCAAAAATAAAAATACAATAGATGTAGTACCATAATCAGGAGCAGAAGGTAATAAAAGTTCATATAAAAAATTTTGCAAATGATTCTGATGGGCATTTTTTGTATTATAGAATGCTTGCTATCTAAAAATATAGTGACATATTTTGATGTTAGTATAGTGTTTATACTTTCAGCATTTTGCTTCATTTTAAGTCATTAATATGACCTTAGGAGAACCTGTCTCTTGTTGATTGACAGCTATTACAGAGGCATAGGCCACTTCATTTCCCTCTGTATTATTAGTTTTTATTAGGTTTGATGTTTGAACACCACTATACAAGTTCAAATATTATGAAAAAATTAGGTAGAATAGCAGTATTTAAAAATTGTTTCAACTTTACCTCTGAAGACCTAGTTTTTGTTACCATGTCTATACTGATACAAAAGTATCAGTACACATACTGATGGAGTATAGATACTATGGAGACTTTCCCTGTGTTTTTCCGAATTCAGATTAGTAAAGTGGCTTGTCTTAAAGACACTTAGTTGATGCAAATAATTATGATCTAGGAGTATCTAAAGTTCTAAACTTAACTATAATCATGGATAAAGGAGAGTAAATAATCTCTTTTGAATTTAGATATCCTTGTCACATTCCTTCTTTGTTTTCTCCTCTATTGACCCCACAGGCTTAGCACGATGGCTGCACATCGAAGGTGCCAGAAAGATTTAGTAGATAAATATACATTTAAATGTTAAAGTCACCATCACTTTTCTTAGGTCACTGATTATTGCTGTCCTTTTATTTTTTAAAGACTTTTTTTGGGGGGAGGGGAGGGAGGGCTTCCCTTGTGGCTCAGCTGGTAAAAAATCTGCCTGCAATGTGAGAGACCTGGGTTTGATCCCTGGGTTGGGAAGATCCCCTGGAGAAGGGAAAGGCTACCCACTCCAGTATTCTGGCCTGGAGAATTCCATGGGCTGACTATACTGTCCATGGGGTCACAAAGAGTCGAACATGACTGAGCGACTTTCACTTTTGGTTTAGAATAAAATTGAGAGGTGGGTACAGAGATTTTTCGTATGTCCCCTGCCCCAACCCATGCATTCTCCCCCACTCCTGCTTTATCAACACCACTCACCCCAGAGTAGTACACTTTTACCAAAGATAAACCTACAGTGACCACAGTTTACCTTGGGGTTCGCTTTTGGTATTGTATGTTCTATGGGTATGGAGAAATGTATAATGACATATTCATGATAATAATGAACAGAGTATTTTCACTTCCTAAAAGTCCTCTGTGCTCTGCCTATTGATCTCTTCCTCAACGTCTTCTTCCTCAGCTGCTCCTGGAAACTACTGATCTTTTTACTGTTTTCATAATTTTACCTTTTTCAGAATGTGACACTGTTGGATTCATGCATATATGGCTTTTTCAGATTGACTTGTTTCACTTAATAATATGCGTTTCAAGTTCCTCCATGTCTTTGCATGGCTTAAAAGTGCCTTTCTTTTTAGAGCTGACTAATACTCCACTTGTGGATATACCACCATTTATTCACCCATTCACCGAAGGACAACTTGGTTGCTTCAAATATTGATGTGCTTTTCAGAATAAAACCCAACATGTTCAATAACATAAGAAAAGGATATCAGGGATGTAAAGTACCTCTTCATCTTTTGTCTAGCTTCCAAATTAGTGGTTTCATTCATTGTATTATAGGGTTTTACAGTGGGATTGAAGGGGAAGCCAGAGGTGGTGGTAGAGCTGTG
>SJYX01012092.1:6626-20723 GCA_006410675.1 Oreotragus oreotragus
AGAGTTGGACACGACTGAAGTGACTTAGCAAAATCACTGCAGATGGTGACTGCAGCCATGAAATTAAAAGACACTTACTCCTTGAAAGGAAAATTATGACCAACCTAGACAGCATATTAAAAAGCAGAGACATGACTTTGCCAACAAAGGTCCATCTAGTCAAAGCTATGGTTTTTCCAGTGGTCACGTATGGATGTGAGAGTTGGACTATAAAGAAAGCTGAGCACTGAAGAATTGATGCTTTTGAACTGTGGTGCTGGAGAAGACTCTTGAGAGTCTCTTGGATTGCAAGGAGATCCAACCAGTCAATCCTGAAGGAGATCAGTCCTGAATATTCTTTGGAGGGACTGATGTTGAAGCTGAAACTCCAATACTTTGGCCATCTGATACAAAGAACTGACTCACTGGAAAAGACTCTGATGCTGGGAAAAAATGAAGGCAGGAGGAGAAGGGGACGACAGAGGATGAGATAGCTGGAGGACTCAATGGACATGAGTTTGAGTAAACTTTGGGAGATGGTGATGGACAGGGAAGCCTGGCGTGCTGCAGTCCATGGAGTAGCAAAGAGTCGGACACGACTGAACAACTGAACTAATTAATAGGGGTTCTTTCTGTGAAAGATCCTCATGTTTGGGCAACCACTGCTGTCACTCCAGCTGGAAAGTGCCCCCATCTTATCAATCCAACAGGCCCTCAGAGGGTCCTCCTCTGAGGCTGTGTGTTCATGGGGCTCATCCTGCCATAGGAGGAAGCTGCAGTGACCCCACACCATGTGGATCAATACCGAACTCTGCACTCTGACTGTGCACAGTCTAGCCTGCCCCATCGCCCCGTCCCAGTCCTTATGAGAGAATGGATGCCTGAGCTAAGAGAATGCAGCTGAATCCATCTCTGACATGACCTAGGCTGTGGGACCTCGGGCAAGTTTCTGAAGCCCTCAGAGCCTCAGTTTTCTCATCTGTAGAGTGGGGATCAGAGCAGCATCTTTTCCATGGCATCGTCGTGAATGTTTCATGACAAAACTACACTCAGCAAATGTGTGTTAGCATTAGCATACTATCAACGATGGTAATTATTCTCTTAGTTTCTCTTGCACTCTAATTTAGCATCATCCTCCATTTGTTTCAAGAGTTTGACTTCCAAAGTTCTTGAACAAAGAACCTGACTTAAAAGTCTTGTTGACTCAGCCAATTGAAAAACTGGGTGAGCAGGTTATATTCTAATTGGTCTTTCTTTAAACAGCAAAAACCAAACTTAAAATAAGCAAATTATGTGAGCCTCAGTGTGTTTGAAGGGTTAGTGTTGGAACAAGAGGAGATGTAGTGGCCTTCTAGCCCAGTGTCTCCCAACATTTGCCCCACAGGGTGGTCCACGCACCGCAGCCCCCACGTGGAGAGTGTCAGCATCCACTTGCAGAGTAAAGACCCTGAGAAGTCCTGCAGTAAAGAGAACCAGTTCGCTGGGTTTGCCCCCATATTCCTCAAACTGTTTTTCACCATGGAACCCACTTTCCACAGAGCAGCAATTAACTTCCTGTGAAGGAGGGTTCCCCAAGACACAAGTGGGAAAATGATGTTCTAACTCATGACTCATCCATTTTATACCTAAAGCTCCCCAAATCACAATTATGTGAATGTGATTTTGTTAACATAAGATGTCTCTGACCCTCGTGGGTCCACTAGGAAAGCAGAATGGAGGCACAGGGGGCTCTTGGACCTGCAATCAGCCTTCACATAGTCTGGTACAAGTGTAAAGACTAGAATTAAAAACAGAACAAAGAGCAACTTCCCCAGCAGTCCAGTGGTTAAGACTCTGCCTTCCAATGCGGGGAGTGCAGGTTCAGTCCCTGGACAGAGAATTAAGATCCCACATGTCACCGGGTATGGTCAAGGATTAAAAAACAAAACACCCAGGACAAATTAACCTGTCTCCTTAGTTCCACTTGCTGCCAGTTTACTCCGTCTTCTTGCTGTCCGGCGCTCCCGTCCACACCTGCTCCCTCACTGAGAGCCTTACTGTGCTTCACTTGGCCTGTATTTCTTGGACTGTAGGCTTCCCCTCCTGATGGAACTGGCCTGTCTTCTAATGTCTAATATCGTTTTGCACATTTCCCCATGTCTGTCCTTCTCTGCTCCAGACTTTTCACGGCTCCTCATTCTTTACAAGGTTATATCCCAATCTCTTAACTGATGCCAAACACAACTAGGTTCCAGCCACACCTCCCACACATCCTCTGCTCCAGTCATGCTGGTCCCCACACGGGTCCCCATGTAGACCAAGCCTTCTGTCTCTTTGCTTGTGCCCTCTCGTCTTGATGGCTTCCCTTGAGGCGCAGCTGGTAAAGAATCCACCTACAATGCAGGAGACCTGGGTTAGATCCCTGGGTTGGGAAGATCTCCGGGAGAAGGGAAGGGCTACCCACTCCAGTATTCTGGCCTGGAGAATACAGTCCATGCGGTCGCAAAGAGTCGGACACAACTGAGCGACTTTCATTTTCTCGTGTTGATGGAGTTGAGGCCCCGTGAGAGCAGAGCCAACTCTTCCCCCTCCAGCAAACCCCTGCACTGGTTTCAGCACCTGGGATAGTGCCCACCTCTGTCCACTCCTGAGAGCCTGTCCCCAGAGAGGGTGACCCGGTTCCACTGCTCAGCATGCTGGGCTTCTGTCCTTTCAGTCTGTGGCTGGGGTGCTGGGGGAAGAGAGGTCTTTATTTACCTCCCCTCATCTCTTCCATTGCTTCGATCAAACTCATTATTACCAAGTCCACCCACCAGCAACTCTCCAACTCGCCGCCTTTTCCCTCCTGAAAGGCCTGCCTGATTCTCTTACTAGTGTTTGTTCATCCCTCAAGGTCTGTTTCATGTCCTAGACCCTCCAAGAAACTCTGCAGCTCATCCTCCCCCACCACCACTCCACACTCCTGTTTCCTGAACCTTCTGAGGCAGAATAGATCTGATGAGGGCATCAGGTTGTTGTAACTAGCCTCTCAAACTCAGGCAATGGCAGATTTCTCTTTCACTGCTGATTTACCACTTTTATTACAATGTAACTTCAATGGAACAAACATAAAATTAGGTACAAAATCTATGTGCTTCAAATGAAGTAAGTTACAACTTATTCTAATCATCATGTCCAGTCAGACCACATTTACTAGAAACGGAATCTCTGTTTGCCGTGGTTTCTGTTGTCCAGTTGCTAAGTCGTGTCTGACTCTGCAATCCCACGGACCGCAGCATGCCAGGTAGGGTGACAATATACAGCCTTGACATACTCCTTTCCCAATTTTGAACCACGGAGGTGTTGTAGTTTCTGCTGCCTGGGACCTGTGGGGTCAACATCTGGTGGTTCTGGATGACTCACTTTCCGCATTTCTTCTTTCATTGTGGGTTAGGAGCTGCCCGTGAGCTCATGTGACTTTGCTCCGATGTCCTGGAGATAAAACATGAAGATCAGTTAGTAGTTGTGCTTGTGGTGGTAGGTTGAGATAGATACATGGGCTTGAAGAGGCAGGGGTTTATTCCCATTTCACATGATGAGAGCCTGGAGGTGGAACCAACGGGCTGGCTTCACCGTGGAAGAAAGGCCCTGGGCTTCTCCAGCCCTCCTCTCTGCCCTCTTGGGCTGTGGCATCCTGTTAGTGCCTGTAAAATGGCTTGTGGAGCTCCAGCCATGAACACAATGACCGAAGCAGAGAGAGAGAGAGAAAGGGGAAGGGGGCCAGGAGGAACTGTCAGCTCAGCCACCTTCAAAGGTCTTCACAAAGACCATTCATCCCATTGTCCAGAGGGTGGAGACACTGTGAGCTGCCAGGGAAGCTGGGAGACAGGGCTAAGGGGGTGGGAAGGGGGCTGTCATCAGGCCTAACTCATCAGGCCAATAATCAAATAATGAGTTTGATTATTATTGAGAGCCACGGGGTTCTGTTAGGAACTTGGAGGGTTAGACAGATATTACTTGGCAAGTGGTGGCTCCTGTCATCCTTGCGGACTGGGGTTCCCTGGAAGTGTGCACATTTTTATAGATTGGTATTGAATTGTAAAACTTGGGAGTATAGATATGAGTTTGATTATTATTGAGAGCCACGGGGTTCTGTTAGGAACTTGGAGGATTAGACAGATATTACTTGGCAAGTGGTGGCTCCTGTCATCCTTGCGGACTGGGGTTCCCTGGAAGTGTGCACATTTTTATAGATTGGTATTGAATTGTAAAACTTGGGAGTATAGAGAACTCACAGACTTCTGCTTGAGCAAGGCCTATCTAACTGTTCTTTTGGGAGTTTGCAGGAAGATAACTTCTTTTAGTTGCTCTTTTTTTGCTTCAGGAGAAGTCTCTTCGGGGTAGAGTATACCCTAGACACCTTGCAATCCTTGGTGGTACCTGGCAGGGTTCTGGCCATGGAAGATTCACCTCCTGAGTCATACCTGCTGGGCCTGTGGTCACTTCTGCAAGACCTTGATGGTGAAGAATGCGGTCTCTGGAGCCGCTGCGTTGGTTCGAACCTGTGCTCTGCCGCTAGTGAGCTGATTAGAGCAGATTTCTTAATCGGCCCATGCCTCAGATTCCCCAAATGGAGAGTGGATAAGGGACTTCCCTGGTGGTCCAGTGGCTAAGACTCTGTGCTTCCAAAACAGGGTTCAGTCCCTGGTCAGGGAACTAGATGCCACATGCCGCAACTAAGAGCTCACGTGCTGTGGCTAAAAGGTCCTGCCCACCACAAAGATCGAAAATCCCCCATGAGGCATCGAAGACGGGTGTGGCCTAATTAATTAACTAACATTTAAAAAATATTATAAAGTGGATAAAATAATAGTGTCTTTCATGGAGGCTATGAGGATTAAGCAATAAGCCTTGTGAAGTGCTCTGTACTGGACCTGGTGCATAGTAGGTGTTCTGGAAATGTCCCCCTGGAAACATCAGGAAGTGTGTGTATCTGTGACTGCATATGTGTTTCAGGTGTTGACATGACCTTAGGCTATCATCAAGTAACCCGGCTCAGTGCTACTCAAATCACACAGATTGGTGGGAACCCCAGGGTGGGCAGGATGTTAGGGGAAAGATAGGATGCTCCGAAAGGGATATTCTAATTTAACCATTGCCTAAGTTTTTTTTAAAAAGTTTTATTAAAATTGAAAAGGGTGTTAAAACAGGATTTGAGATTGCTGTGTTTTCTGAAAGGGGTCCCATATTCAAAGCTTTTGTGATTCCTGGAGGCACCAGAGACCGCGCTGTGATACTTGTTTCCTGATTTCAGCACGCCCTTGTTTGGTGTCTGTTGACCAGTGACATTAAGGTGTTAGACACTATCCTGGGCTTTGAAAACCAGCTCACAGGTTGGGGGGGCTGGTGCCATGCCTTCTCTCTATGCTCCCCCCAGGTCACAGACCTCCTGGTGGACGAGTCCAGTTTCACGGGAGAAGCCGAGCCAAGCAGTAAGACAGACACCCCACTGACGGGCGAGGGTGACCTCACGACCCTGAGCAACATCGTCTTCATGGGGACCCTGGTGCAGTGCGGGAAGGGCCAGGTGAGCCCCAGGGCCTTGGCGTCCCTCACCTGTGGGCCTTCAGCCTCAGACCTCACACCTCTCTCTCGTGGACGCAGGGCGTCGTGATCGGAACAGGAGAAAAGTCCCAGTTCGGAGAAGTGTTTAAGATGATGCAGGCTGAAGAGGTAAGGGACTGGGGCTTTGGGCTTCTTCCTTCTCTTTTAGGTTATTGCCCACTTATGGCTGCACTGGGTGCTCACTGCTGTGTGTAGGCTTTCCCTAGTTGCGGCGAGCAGCAGCCACTCTCTTGCTATCGTGCTCAGGCTTCTCGTTGCGGTTGGTGTTGTGGGGCATGGGCTCTAGGGCCCCCGGGGTCCGTAGTTGTGGCACATGGGCCCTGTTGCCTTGCTGCATGTGGGATCCTCCTGGATCAGGGATCAAACCCATGTCCCCCATATTGGCAGGCGGATTCTCAACCATTGGACCAGCAGGGAAGCCCTGGGTTTCTTGTAAGGTGGGGTTTGAGATGATTCTCAGCTGGTGACACCTGTCCCGCCTACTCCTTAGGAACAAGGATGATATGGTTAATGTGAGTACACTTTTAAAAACTTTTTACTTTGAAACGCTCATTAGGATTTTGGTCAAGATGTGACTTACGGTGATATGCACAGATCTGAAATGTAGCAGTCCGTGGATTTCTATGTATGTGTCCCTGTATAATCATCATTCAGCTTAAGATATAAAAAAAAATCCAGGCAGGGTCTTCCCTGGCGGTCCAGTGGTTGGGATTCTGTGCTTTTACTGCAGAGGGCACGAGTTCCATCCCTGGTCAGGGAGCTAAGATTCCACAAGCTACACAGTGCAGCCAAATAAAAGAGAACAGAAGCAGGAGGGACACTCCCGGATCTCATCTAACAAACTCATTGTTCTCATCCTTTCAGACGCCCAAAACTCCTCTACAGAAAAGCATGGACAAGCTGGGGAAGCAACTGACACTCTTCTCATTCGGCATAATTGGTGGGTGAAGCAGTTTCTGCATGGGGTCCTGGTGGGGGTGGAAGAAGGGGGTGGGGGTGTGTGGAAGGGAGCCATCCTGTGCACCCATAGCTGTCTCTCAAATACCTTACTACTCACCTGGGTGAGGACTGCGGTTTGGGATCAGAGGTTCTTGGTCAACAGCAAGAGGTTTCTGTATCAGTCGGAACAAGCTAGCAGCTGTAACAAGCAGCTCCTACATTTTAATGGCTTAACATGATCATAACTTATTTCTTGCTCACACTGCAGTCCGTGGGCACATTCCTGGTGAAATGGCTTTCCCGGGCAGCTCACTTCCAAACACTGACTTGCAGTCCCAGGCTCCTGCTCTATTGTTATTCTGCCTTCCTCCAGTTCCTGGGAGGGGTGGGCCATAATTCTGTTAAACTAGCAGATGGGGAAAGAAAGAACATAGAGACCTGTGAGGAGTGGGGGTGGGAGGGGGAGCATTTTTTAAAGGCAGGGACCAGGAAGTGAAGTCATCACTTTTGCCCATTCTTGATTGGCCAGAATGAAGTCACATGGCCTACCTAACTGCAAAGGAGACTGGGAAATGTAGTCTGGTGGTGCACCCAGCCACGTTTCTATGCTGTGTCTGGGCTTGTTCCTCCTGACCTTTGGCAGCATACCAAACAGTATCCCCATGGTGCTGCAGCCCAAAATTCAGGTCTTATTCCTCAATTATACCCTGGTCCCTGCACCTGCCCCTTCCTGATGTCTCCAGCTCTGGCTTTGAGTCTGTGTCCTTCGTTCTCAGCTTTCAGGGTCAACCAGTGCCTGGGCCATTATAGATTCTCAATAAATGTTGGTTTAGTGAATAAAGGAACAAACCAGCCAATCACTGCCCATAGCACAAGCATTGATGAGAGGAAGTTCTAGTGAGTCTGGCTAAAACTGCAGAGTGGAGAAAGTTCTTGGGAGAAGAGGCAGCTGTCCCTCCTAGCAGCAGTTTTGTTGTGCTTCTGGTCATCCAGATGCATTGGTTCATTTAATGAGTATCTTATGACACACTTGACCCTGCAATAGGTTCTGGGGCCACTGAGATGAGTGAGACACAGCTTCTTCCCTTTGGAGGACTCCAGAGAAATAGGAGAGAGACACCTGAACAAATATAAAATGTGAAGGCAGCTGTTAATTTTGCATGGGAGAGTTGAGAAGGCTTCAAAGAGGAGGTGACGTTAAGTTGGGTCTTGTAGGATGGGTAGGAGTTTGCCAAGTGAAAACAAGAGAAGATTGGGAATTTCAGACCAAGGAAAACATATATCCAAAGGCATGGCAGGTATCTCCCATTCCTTTACAACTTTAGGAGGTTATAAAATTAGCAAAGTGTTAAGAGGATATGGTCTGAAGTCAGATCTCTCAATTCTATTGTGCTAGAGATAGACCTGCCTGCCCTTTCCTCTCTGCCCACCCCTTCCCCACTCTCTAGTTTCTAGTCTCCTTTCCAAATGTCAGTTTTGGATGTTGTACTCAGAGTTTGCTCAGTCAGTAGGTTTCCTGTTTTCAAGTAGCTCTGTGTCCTCTTCCCTCCTTTCCGCCCTAGTTTGCCCTAGAGCAGTTTCATGGGAAGTGGGTTTTATCTTAACTTGCCAAGTCTTATCACAGCCAGGGAGGGCTCTGTGCTTGTGAGAGGATTTTGCTCAGGCATGGTGGAGGAGGACTGTGATAGATTAGTGATGTCTGTCATGGAGGGAGAGTGGCTTTATGCCACCATTCGCCTGCCCTCCTCGGGGTCACACTGCTCAGTCGTCTGGGACAGGATGGATGGATGCCACACGCCCCTGGCTGCCCAGAGGGCCCTTTTGCTCTCTAGAGCAGGGGTGGAAACTCTGACTCCCAGGCCAGATTGGGTTCACCAGCTGTTTTTGTGTGGCTCACAAGCCAAGACATTTTTTTACATTTTAAATGATTGAAAAAAATCAGAAGACTATCTTCTGACATTAATGTTATGTGAAAACCAGATTTCAGTGTTCACAAATAACTGTTTTATTGGCACACAGCCAAACCCATTCATATATTATCTATACCCCTTTGCACACTGCAATGGCCAAGTTGAGCTGCAACAGACCATATGGCTCATAAAGCGAGTGCTGTTTTCTACCCAACCTGTTGGAGGAAAAGCTGTCTGCCACCTGCTCTAGACCCTGGGGTTGCCAGAAGGAGAACAGGCTGTAATAATAGCCCCCAGAGAAAATACCAAGTAGGTGTGCTTCAAGACAGATTGTCAAATAGATGCTCGTAGCAGGCCTTTCTACAGGATGAAATCTGTTCCAAAAAATGTTCCAAGTCAGAGGTGCTGCAGGGTCACTGCCTCGTATAAGCCATTATTCCTCACGTTAACTCAGAACTTAAATTGGCGTGGCCATGGCCAGGCCCATGATAACCGCTCAGATGTTTTCTTTTTAGTAAATATTTCAAGAACTGCTCTGGCAGAGTGGGAGTTGTGAACCCTTAGAAAGGCCTAGGGATGCTGGGAAAGAGTGGTGTGCTGGTAAAGGCTTAACAGCCGGTTTCAGGGGAAAGTGGTGTTTGTCACCTCTGTGGTCTCAATACTCACAGTGTCCTATTTCTAGACACCGATGGAAAATTACCGAACCTGAATTTGGGAAGAAATAAGCACATTTGGCTTTTGTGAGGCCCCCACCCTCCTACTATGGCAGGGCCCAGGATGGGGGCAGGTCCTGTGGGTCGGGCTCTGCACCTATTTTTAGTAAAACTTCCCTCCTAATCTTTCTAGGTTCACCTGGGTTCCCGCTAAGATTCTGACTACTGAGTTCTGTTGCTAGTCAAAGTATGAAAAAAAAAAAAAGAAACCCCAATAAATCAGATCTTATGACCTCTCTACTCCCAACACACACGTACCCAAACACATGCAGGCACACACACACCACTACTGCCCCGCAGAAAACTCACCCTGGCTCTGTTTTCCCTACACGACACAGCTGCTGCTCTTCAGCAAGTCCCCCAGGATGTGTCTACAGGCAACTCCTCTCACCTCCTACTTCCCCCTCACCTGTCTTGTAACTGTGGCTGCAGCAGTTCATGACTTGGTGTTACTGTGGGCCAGGAGCCATGCTGAGATCTCCAAGAGCACTGTCACATATTAAATCCTAAAACAAGTCCTTGAGGAAGATGTAGTCATTTTCCCCACTTTACAGATGAGCAAACTGAGGCCACGCCTGGTGGACCCTGAACTTTTCCCCATTGCCAGAACGTCTCGGGCCTTTCATGGGCCCCAGCATGAGTCATCCACTTCTTTACCTGGAGGCTCCATCTCTGTCCACATACCGCATGTCTAACACAGTGTCTGGTGTTTAAATACTGGGTTAACAACTGATGAAAGAAAAAAATGGGATAATGAATGTCTTTAATCACAAAAATGCAGAATAAATCAGTTAAGAGAGAGCAGCTCGTGAGCCCATCAGGGGAGCGGCTGTCATTGGTCACGTCAGAAACCTCAGGGCAAGTCCTGTAAACATACAGCCTGTGGGAAACTTCTGGAATAGCACAGATATGTTTCAGACAGCCCCAAATAAACTGGGTGGCTGTTTCTTTCTTTTACTTGAACTGACTTGATCCTTTCCTGAAAAAGGAAAACCATCCTCTTTCGTAAGCAGGAGAGTTTCTTCCTTAAAAATGGGAGACATGACAAGTGTTTGAAGTTATTCATAATTGTCCTGTTTCTGTATTCCCGTAAACGCTAAGGAAATGAATTTGGAATGCCTTCAGACGTTGAAGAAAGTACTTGTCTGTGTGTGGATGGGTGTGTGCGTGTGTTTGTAAACATTCTGTCTCTGTTGTTCAGTTGCTAAGTCACATCTGGCTCTCTGCAACCCCATGGGCTGCAGCACACCAGGCTTCCCTGTCCACTGTCTCCCGGAGTTTGCTCAAATTCATGTCCACTGAGTCAGTGATGCCATCCAACCATCCCATCCTCTGCTGCCCACTTCTCCTTAAGCCTGTATATATACGTGTGTGTGTGTGTGTGTGTGTGTGTGTGTGTGTATGTATGTACTTATGTGTGTGTTTCCATCTCCTCCCAGGCCTGNGCTCAAATTCATGTCCACTGAGTCAGTGATGCCATCCAACCATCCCATCCTCTGCTGCCCACTTCTCCTTAAGCCTGTATATATACGTGTGTGTGTGTGTGTGTGTGTGTGTGTGTGTGTATGTATGTACTTATGTGTGTGTTTCCATCTCCTCCCAGGCCTGATCATGTTCATTGGCTGGCTGCAAGGGAAACACCTGCTCAGCATGTTCACCATCGGGGTCAGGTAACAGCGGGCCGCTGCCCCTCATCTGTGCAGCAAGAGAAGGTGGGGAGTTTAGGGGGCAGGAACGGTGTGGGGCAGATGCAGCCCCTCCCCTCCAAGCCCCAGTCCCCCTGCAGCGCATTGTCTGGTGGGTGGGGGTGTCCAACGAACGTTAGAACAAGGAATGACGGCTCCTCGTCCTTGTCCCCCGCGCCATGGGTTTATGTCTTCCTGGCTAAATACGGGCTCCAGAGTCAGCCTTCAATCCTTCCCAGCATCAGGGTCTTTTCAAACGAGTCAGTTCTGTGGAAGGATTGAAGGCGTCTGAGTGAACTCTGGGGGTTGGTGATGGACAGGGAGGCCTGGCGTGCTGCAGTCCACGGGGTCGCAAAGAGTCGGACACGACTGAGTNCAGGGTCTTTTCAAACGAGTCAGTTCTGTGGAAGGATTGAAGGCGTCTGAGTGAACTCTGGGGGTTGGTGATGGACAGGGAGGCCTGGCGTGCTGCAGTCCACGGGGTCGCAAAGAGTCGGACACGACTGAGTGAACTGAACTGAGAACCAGCCTGCCCAGTTTAGTTTCTGCCTTTGCCACTTGCTGGCTTCCTTGGAGGCTCAGACAGTAAAGAATCTGCCTACAAAGCAGTAGTCCCAGGTCTGATCCCTAGTTGGGAAGGTCCCCCCAAGAAGGGAATGGCTACCCACTCCAGCATTCTTGCCTGGGAAATCCCATGGACAGAGGAGCCTGGTGCGCTACACTGCATGGGGTCACAGTGAGTCGGACATGACTGAGCGACCGACACTTTGCCGCTGGCTAGCTGGGCCACCCCCGGCAAGCATCTTCACTTTCTGGTTCTCTGTAACCTCCTCTGTAAACGGGGGTGACGTCAACCCTCCTAGGGGTGTGTGAGGATGCGCTGGTGCCCCTTGCAGGTGCCTGCAGCCAGGCTGAGCACAAGGTGGGTGCGCGTTCTAATTAGCATTTGGAACTCGGCCCTTGGCTTAAAGAGGCGGCTGCAGGAGAGGACGGAAGACACAGGGCTGACGGCAGAGAGCAGAAGCGGGGTCTGGGCTTTAAGCCCAGGAACCTGCCTTCCCCAGCCTGGCGATACTCATAAACGACCATCCCAGTCCAGGTCCCGCTGGAGGAGCAGAGGCAGGCAGGGGGAGGTAGGCGCCGTGAAGTTGCCACAGCTTCTCCATGGCTGCCTGGGGACACAGGCTTGCCCCAGCAGAGGGGCAGCTGGTGATCTGGGATGTGAAGGAGACACTCAGGCCCTTCTCGGTTTCCACGGGGCCCACCTTGTGTTGTCTATAAGGTGGTTCAGGTGATACGTTGTTGCTCAGTCACTCAGTTGTGTCTGACTCTGTAACCCCATGGACAGCAGCAGGCCAGGCTTCCCTGTTCTTCACTATTTCCTGGAGTTTGCTCAAACTCATGTCCACTGAGTCGGTGATGCCATCCAACCATCTCATCCTCTGTGTCCCCTTCTCCTCCTGCCTTCAGTCTCTCTCAGCATCGGGGTCTTTTCCAGTGAGTCAGCTCTTCACATCAGGTAGCCTAGGTATTGGAGCTTCAGCATCAGTCCTTCCAGTGAATATTCAGGGTTGACTTCCTTTAGGACTGACTGGTTTGATCTCCAAAGTACTCTCAAGAGTCTTCTCCAACACCACAGTTCAAAAGTATCGTCTTCAGCACTCAAGTTTCTTTATGGTCCACGTGTCACATCAGTACATGACTACTGGAAAAATACATAGCTTTGATTATAGAGACCTTTGTCGGCAAATTGATGTCTCTACTTTTTAATATGCTATCTAGGCTTGTCATAGCTTTTCTTCCAAGGAGCAAGTGTCTTTTAATTTCAAGGCTGCAGTCACTGTCTGCAGTGATTTTGAAGCCCCAAAAAGTAAAATTTGTCACTGTTTCCATTTTTTCCCCCTATCTATTTGCCATGAAGTAATGGGACTGGATGCGCTGATCTTCATTTTTTGAATGTTGAGTTTTAAGCCAGCTTTTTCACTCTCCTCTTTCACCTTCATCAAGAGGCTCTTTAGTTCCTCTTGGCTTTCTGCCATTAGGGTGGTATCATTTGCATATCTGAGGTTACTGATATTTCTCCTGGCAGTCTTGATTCCAGCTTGTGTTTCATCCAGCCTGGCATTTCGCATGATGTACTCTGCACATAGGTTAAATAAGCAGAGTGACAATATATGGCCTTACTCCTTTTCCAATTTTGAACCAACTCGTTCCATTTCTGATTGTACCTGTTGATTCTTGACCTGCATACAGGTTTCTCAGGAGGCAGGTAAGGTGAATCTGGTATTCCCATCTCCTTAAGAATTTTCCACTGTTTGTTGTGATCCACACAGTCAAAGGCTTTAGCATAGTCAATGAAGCAGAAGTAGATGTTTTCCTAGAATTCCTTTGCNGTGTTTCATCCAGCCTGGCATTTCGCATGATGTACTCTGCACATAGGTTAAATAAGCAGAGTGACAATATATGGCCTTACTCCTTTTCCAATTTTGAACCAACTCGTTCCATTTCTGATTGTACCTGTTGATTCTTGACCTGCATACAGGTTTCTCAGGAGGCAGGTAAGGTGAATCTGGTATTCCCATCTCCTTAAGAATTTTCCACTGTTTGTTGTGATCCACACAGTCAAAGGCTTTAGCATAGTCAATGAAGCAGAAGTAGATGTTTTCCTAGAATTCCTTTGCTTTTTCTATGATCCAACAGATATTGGCAATTTGATCTCTGGTTCCTCTGAATTTTCTAAATCCAGTTTATACACCTGGAAGTTCTTGGTTCACGTACGGCTGAAGCCTAGCTTGAAGGATTTTGAGAATTACCTTGCTAGCATGTGAAATGAGTGCAGTTGTGCGGAAGTTTGAACGTTCTTTGGCATTGCCCTTTGGGACTGGAATGAAATCCAATATGTATACCTTTTCCAATCCTGCGGCCACTGCTGAGTTTTCTAAATTTGCTGGCATATTGAGTGCATCAGTTTAATAGCAGTATCTTTTAGGGTTTGAAATAGCTCAGCTGAAAATTCCATCACCTCCACTAACTTTGTTCAGAGTGATGCTCCCTAAGGCCCACTTGACTTTACACTCCAGGATGTCTGGCTCTAGGTGAGTGGCCACACCATCGTGGTTATCTGAGTCCTTAAGACCTTTTTTGTACAGTTCTTCTTCTTGCCACCTCTTCTTAATATCTTCTGCTTCTGTTAGGTCTGTACCATTTCTGTCCTTTGTAGAGCCCATCTTTGCATGAAATGTTCCCTTGGTATCTCTGATTTCCTTGAAGAGATCTCTAGTCTTTCCC
>SJYX01012093.1:0-12367 GCA_006410675.1 Oreotragus oreotragus
CTTAGTTGGCAAAGTAATGCCTCTGCTTTTGAATATGCTATCTAGGTTGGTCATAACTTTTCTTCCAAGTTGATCACTATTTTTTTTTCTAATTTTATTTTACAAACCCTTGTGTGGAAGTCTGACTTTCAATAGATCACAATGAAGGAGTTGTTCTGCTATGTACAAAACTGACCATTATTTTTATTATGTGTTTTCTCCCATGTCTTCTCTCTCAATAGTCATGGATCAGTAACAGCTTTCTCTATACATCGTCCTCAGAAAAAAAGACTGGTGTGGTTGTAAACAAATTAGTCATTGCTCTAGCTTAGCTTTAAATTTCAGGAGAGTCTTTTTTTGCTCCTCTTTTTAGTGTATCAGGGTAGAGAAACAAAAATAGTCTTGCAATCCGTACTTTTCAGTCATAAGATTCAGAAATTTGAGAGAAACGTTCTACATTCCAAAAGTACATCAAAATCATCTTTGATATCAAAATCCAAAAAGGCTGCTGTACTAAGAACATAGCACTTAATGAAAATTAAACATATATGAGCATACTGAAAAGCAGAAACATTACTTTGCCAACAAAGGTCCATCTAGTCAAGGCTATGGTTTTTCCAGTGGTCATGTGTGGATGTGAGAGTTGGACTGTGAAGAAAGCCGAGCACCTAAGAATTGATGCTTTTGAACTGTGGTGTTGGAGAAGACTCTTGAGAGTCTCTTGGACTGCAAGGAGATCCAACCAGTCCATCCTAAAGGTGATCAGCCCTTGGTGTTCTTTGGAAGGAATGATGCTAAAGCTGAAACTCCAGAACTTTGGCCACCTCATGCAAAGTGTTGATTCATTGGAAAAGACTCTGATACAGGGAGGGATTAGGGGCAGGAGAAGGGGACAACAGAGGATGAGACGGCTGGATGGCATCACTGACTCAATGGACGTGAGTTTGAGTGAAGTCTGGGAGACGGTGATGGACAGGGAGGCCTGGCGTGCTGCGATTCATGGGGTCGCAAAGAGTCAGACACAACTGAGTGACTAAACTGAACTGAAACATATATGTAGTAGTAAAATAGCAGTGGATGACATAACACTTTGTTATTTTTCCTTCTTAAAATGAGCACTTNGGCCTGGCGTGCTGCGATTCATGGGGTCGCAAAGAGTCAGACACAACTGAGTGACTAAACTGAACTGAAACATATATGTAGTAGTAAAATAGCAGTGGATGACATAACACTTTGTTATTTTTCCTTCTTAAAATGAGCACTTATATTTCCTTCTTGAAATAAAAATTAGATGATATGTTAAGAGGAAAAGTAAGAGAGCAGAGCATCAGGATCAGACAAAGCAGAGCGCCTGTAAGAAGTCCCAACCCTACTTTTTCTTGGAGAGGATATCCTAGCAGGTAGTTGAGAAGGGAGTGATTTGAGGAAATGGGGTTAACTCCATAATGTTGGGACTCTGAGGCAGAAAGGAGTCATGATCTGCTTCCTGACCATAACCCTATAAAGACTCAAACTTGTATAGCATCCAGCAACTCTATGGGAGTCTTTAGAAGAGTACAAATGGCCTCTGGAACAGGGGAGCCTGAGATGAACGCTGAGTCTTTGATTCAGCAGAGTTAAAAGGAAATAGAAGGATCAAAAGGTGCCTCCAGAACAATCGTCAGAATAATTATTTAAATGTCTTTGAAGTACTAGGCCCAGCCAGGCCCAGCCCATGTCTCTAACAGCAGCCTTGCAGCTTTCATGTGTCGTGGTAACCTCCCCAGATTCCCATGGCTTCCATCCTGAGATGAAGCCTATGCTGCCATTTCTGTCTGAGCTCTGGGTCAAACAATAAAAAGTCAGTCCTTCAGCCCAAAGGAAGGCCAGAATGCTGCAACCATGTTCCACATTTTTTTTTTTTTTAATAGTCCATGAATAGGAACTTAGAATTGAGCTGTTTTCTCCTGATCACATCACGCCACTATGGGGCGGGAGTGAAGTAAGGACAAGCAGAAACACCATGAAATTTTCTCTCATTTTGGTGTGGCTTTTTCTTGATTAGCTGTTTGCTTGGTTGCTACAAATCTTTAACATGTTTCTAGAGCTTCCAGAAGGTAATTTTAGTCACTGGGTTGTTTACATGTTTGCATGGTGGAGTGAGAACCTGAAACTTCCTAATCTACCATCTTGTTATCATCCCCTCACAAAAGCTATTCTTAATCCATACTTTATATGTTGTCTAATAAACACTTACTTGTGAGATGAAAATGAAGTCCTTTTTGGGTATCCAGAGATTCAGTAAGTTTACCAGTCACAATCTCTTCCTGATAAATACTGCAGTAGAATTTTAATAATAACAATGAAAAGTCAGGGAAGAGAAATCAAAGAATAGTGTTAAAGTGAAAACACAGAAAAGATATGAATATATTTTTACAATATTGATAAGTAATGGGAAACAATAATAATTTAGAATAAAAATCCAAAATAACTCGAGAATGATGGTTGATTACAGAGGAGACTAGAACGACATAGAGAAGTGATGGCTTGCTATATTCTAGTGTTGTTTACGATGGAGGCTGTAGTTTATCCTAGATAATGATAGCAAAATGGAATTTTATATCTGGTAGAAATAACATGACTGGATTAAAAGCACTGATCCTAAGTAAAGTCCTATAAGCCACAACCTGTAGAATATTAAAATAAATAATAATATATAATGTTGGAGAAGGCATAGTGAAATAGATAACCTTATAGACTTTAGCACAAACACAAAGTAACCTGGTCCCTAAGGTCAGTCATTTGATATTCATGTAGGATTACCAAGTACGTAGAAATAAATTTATGTCTGGTATGGGAAGAAAAAGAATGCAATAACTAAGTGGCAGGCTAAATCAACAAATAGATATGTGAATACAATTAAGATTCCTTAGATCAAGAAATTCCAAAATAAGGCTAACTGCAAAAATAGTATGTGAAGATTGTCTGCCTACCCTATTGATTCACCTGCCTAGCTACTTAATTAATTTTGTTTGTTTGACTTTATTCATGTGTTATCTTTATTCATGTGTGTTTCTGTTAGTTCATAATTATGAAGGATTCTATGGAAAAAAATGATTATTTACAGTCTTTTGTGAGGACAGGAGCAGAATTTTGGCATCATGAAATTCTCAGCTTTGGAACACTCCTTCCTCTGTTTCCTTTAACAATCAGCAAGATAGGCTGACGCAAGGGAAATGCCTGCCAAGGAATTTTAGAAGGAGGCAGTTTTTAATTAACAGGGGCCAGAGAAGGTGATAACCCCAAGGGGTAGTGAAGAGAAATTAACATGGAAAAGCAGTTCCACGCTTCTATGGGTCCCCAAAGGCCAGCCGTATTAGTGGTGTCTGTTCTGATTGAACTTTTGCTGTGTCTTTTTATTGATTCACTTGTCAGAATCTGACAAAAGGACTGCTGTCCATCACTTGTTTGCTCAGAGTAGCAGGCTATGGCTAGAAACTGCTTCCCTGTATAGCTGATTGCAGGGTGAAGGCTGTCATTTTGGTTATCATTTTACAGACATGATTAATGTTGTTGGGCTTTATGTAAGAATTAAGTATGTGTACACACACATAGCACAGCAGGCTTACTTACCCTGGATTGTTGAGCTCCTTTATTCTCTTAGTTCTCTTGCCTGTATTTTCTGAAAACTTCTTTAATTATTAAAATATTTTAAAATGCAATTTCAGTTATGATAATTACACTGGCTGTTGCAGACACTTTTTTTTTTTTTTCTTCCTGCCATTTACGAAATCCTTGGCTTTGGAAACATTTTAAAGGAACAATGTCCTGTGAATAAATATTTCAAATTTCTCTTCCGAAGATGAAAATGAATAGTAAATAAGGCATGTAAAGACCCCGTGAAATCAGTTCATGTAGCAAAGAGGAGAAGGTGAAGGGATTTTCTTTTTTTTTTTTTAACTGCCTAAGAGGGTTCATTGAACTGGCAAACCTAGGGTGGGCCTTAGGAGAGCTTTTGTATTGTTAGCCCAGTGGGAATAGAAACATTCTTCAAAGTATTTTAATAACATTTTAAACGCTGTGTGCATCTTTTTGCTTCTATGAGAACCAAGCTTACTCTAGGATGCTGTGTAAGTTTACCAGTTTCAAAATATGTGTTTCCTAAAACAAGGGCTGACTTCTCATACTTTTAAGAAGGTGATCATAATTATTTTTTCTAAATTCAAATTGTATTATTCTTATTATTTATTTACTTTAAACATAGTATTTATTAAGAGCACTTTAAAAGAAAATAGTAAGGTCATCAGGAGCCTGGCCATGATATATTCCATAGAGCTATTTTCTTTTTCTTTTTTTTAAGGAGTTTTGGACCCACTTATAAAGAAATGACTCACCCAGAGTTACATATCACTCACATCTGAAGTTAATAAGCATCTAGATCTGTGTAGCCGTTAGCAACGATTAGCTACACTTAGCAATTTAGCACTTGAAGTATGGCTAGTCTAAATTGAGATGTACTGTAAATATGAAGTACACTCTGGATTCTATAGATGTATTATAAAAAATAAGAATGTGAAATATCTCATTAATGTTTTTATTTTGATCATATGTTGATATAAAGAATTTCTTTGATATATTGTGTTAAATATATTATTAAAGTTAATTTACCTTTTATAAAATTTTGAAATTATAACTACTAGAAAATTTAAAATTACATATGCATCTCACATTATCTTTCTATTGTACAGTATTATTTTGAGTGCTAAGTTGCTTCAGTCATTCTCGGCAATAGTAATTACTATTTTCTTTGACACACGCTGTATCTGGCACTTGATATGTGTTATCTCATTTAATCTCACAATTACCATTGAGATAAAAGTAATTGTAAATTCTGTATAGGCAAGAAAATTAGGCAAGAAGACTAAGTTACTTAAGATTATGTAACTACATAAACTATTTCACTCTTCTTTCAATAATTATTTTTGACTGTCTACATAGTATTATGCATAAGACTTGGTATTATGCATGGTCAATGCTCTATAATTTGTCTCTGATGTGAACTAGCATAGCTCTAGATAGATTTAGAAGGATTGAAACTCAAAGTTAGTCACTCAGTCCCGTCTGACTCTTTGCGCCCTCATGGACTATAACCTGCCAGGCTCCTCTGTCCATGGGATTCTCCAGGCAAGAAGATTGGAGTGGGCTGCTATTCCCTTCTCCAAGGGATCTTCCTGACCCAGGGATTGAACCCTGATCTCCCGCATTGCAGGCAGGTTCTTTACCATCTGAGCTATTAGGGAAGCCCACAGAAGGTTGAAGAGTGCCAAATTAATTTTTTTCAAGCTCTATTTAATTAGATGTATTAAGTTAAAGCATTAAAGTGTTCATGGAAATCCCCATTTTCCATGGTAGGAAATGGTTTAACAACATCTTGGATTTGTAAAAATGTTGACGAAGAGACATTACATGAAAGAGATTGACAAATAGTGCTGAATTTAGAACAAACGCTAATGTTAAAGGAGAAGGAAATGGCATCTCACTGCAGTATTCTTGCCTGGAAAATCCAATGGACTGGGTAGCCTGGCGGGCTACAATCCATGGGGTCGCAGAATCAGACACGACTAAGAGACTTCACCTGATGTCAAATGTAAGGTTTAAGACCTATATATCTTGGTTTGGGGAAAATCAGCAGTTGTAGATCTAGACAATTCATATTTTCTACAGAGCTGGAAGTACTTTGTGGCACACAGTATACTGCTCAGCAATGTCAAGAGAAAAGTCAGAATTGAGAAAGAAGGTAGAGACAGACAGAGAGAATGAGAGAGGCAAATGAATGAAGAATAGTTGTTTAATATTTGTCTTATACCACCTTATATGTAGGAACTGACAACTCTTCCTTTAACAATAGAAATTTTTGGAAAAGACTATTTATTCCTGGTCTAAGAAGTTTCTGATCAAAGATATAAAGGTAAAGGAGGTAGAGGAACAAACAGAAAATGTTTTTTCTTTGTAATTGACTTGCTACATACAATAAGGCATGGATACAGGATGAAAGAGAAATATGAGAAACTATCCTGAGATACATGAACATTCTTGAAATTTAAGATCTAGTTTCTTATATAAGATTTCACTAGCATCTGGACAATAGGAAAAGTATTCAAGAAGATGAAACAACCAGATTCATGTTATATATTGAAATACAGAATTTCACAAACAGGAAAATGTTTCCATATTTAAACTATATTCTACAGAAAATAGCTGTTGTGAAACTACTATTTTGTGTTTATTTTTATGTTCTATGCATATTTATAGAATTCATTCAGGAAAAACTATACTTTTTCTTAACTAGGTGGCCAAAATAATTTTCTTTAAAATAAACTATTGATATTTCAGTTCAGTTCAGTCTCTCAGTCATGTCCAACTCTTTGCGGCCCCATGAATCGCAGCACGCCAGGCCTCCCTGTTCATCACCATCTCCCGGAGTTCACGCCGACTCACGTCCATTGAGTCCATGATGCCATCTGGGGAGATTCTCTTTTGGTATCCTATCATTTTGCCTTTTCATACTGTTCATGGGGTTCTCAAGGCAAGAATACTGAAGTGGCTTGCCATTCTCTTCTCCAGTGGACCACGTTCTGTCAACCCTCTCCACCATGACCTGCCTGTCTTGGGTTGCCCTGCAGGCATGGGTTGGTTTCATTGAGTTAGACAAGGCTGTGGTCCTAGTGTGATTAGATAAGGTATTAAAATTACATATTTTTTAAAAAGTTATATTCAATATATTGTTTACTTTTTAATTAAAAGTTTCAAAAATACTGATAGTATTGGTGCTGTTTATTTAACTTCTACTAATACACAATGCAGTCATAGGTCCATGTCATTTGGTTTTCACACAAATGATGGTGGAAATCATTTCACTTTTGAAAACTGCTGAAGCCCTCAGTCATGTTAACTAATATTTCCAAGTATAAGGCCAATAACGGGTGAGCAGGGATTTAAAGCAAAATTCAAATGAAACTTATACTCGTTTTCTTCCCTCACTGTTCATCAATAAAAATTATAATTAGAGTTAACTTTGAAGCCCTAAAATATGGGGTTTGTTTGCATTGATTCTCATCTTGTTTCTTCCTAAATCTATTAAAGACTTTAATACCTAATTAGGCTTACAAAGGAAAAAAACCTCAGTATTATTTTCTATTACTTCCTCTCATATCTGCATGAATTCTTTCTAGTCTACTGTTTTCCACATCCCCATCTTTGCCTTCTCCTGTTATTAGCAACTGCCTTTGTTTAAGTTCTTTGCAAATTGCTTTTAGTACCCTACATGGTTCTTGTTCCCAGAATCTTCCCTCTTTAATCTGTCATCCATATTGCCACATAGCTATTTTTCTAAAATACACATTTGATTGTATTATTTCATTTCTTTAAAATCTTAGGAAGATGTACTTTGTTTCCTTAGATTTTAAGTTCAGACTCCTTGGGAAGGTATTCAGTGCCCTAACCTGTCTTTCTGGAGTAAGCTCCCACTTTGCCTACATTAGCCAACTATTTCCAGGCACACTGAAACTACGCGATAACTTTTCCATGTGCCATTGGGAATTAAACGTCTGAATCCTGCCAGTGGAGTCCCACTTCAACATATGTGTGTGGTCACAGCCAGAGATGAATTCATACCACATTCCTGAGGCCTGAAGGCTTTGTACCCTCTGGTTGTTACTTGATGATTCCGATCCACACTGCCAGATCTTTGTAAACCCTGTTTTACCTGATAGATTCCAGAAAAAGTGCCTGGAGGGACTTTGGCCTTTTCCATCTCCAAATAAAATCTGAAACCACTTCCTTCTGGAAAATGTTAACCTGGTACCAATGTTTCTTTTTTATTTTTTCTGTATTGTCCTCATTTAGGTCAAAACAATAGTTGTTGAGAAAACATTTGTTATTTCTGAAAACAAATACTAGGAAAAGTATTGACAGATGACATTTTAATTGCTTTGGCCTCTCAAATGATTAAACAATCATGAAACTTCTATTTAACAATGACTTGAGGTACTTTGTATTCTTGCCTCAGAGTGGAGCAGTTTCTAGCTATTAATGCTGTGATTGATTTTTCCATATCAAATACAATGTCACGGTCTATTGTTTCCATAGCAAGCATACAGCATCTGTCTTCAAATTCAGACTATGATCCTGCACTAGCCAGTAATACTTCATATGACCACATCCTTCCATTACAAGTATGACTGGATTAATATTGATTTTGTTCCCCCTTGTCCAAGACTGAAGGTCTGTCTTTACAGCAATAATTTACCAAGCTGGCATATAAGGATGCGCTTACTTCTCCTTATGTTCATGGTAAAGATTATCCCTTTGTCTGAAATCAGTTTCTGCTATTTTTAACCAGTAAATAGTTTGAAAAGGGTAACATGCTTTGCAGCTCTAGTCATTTCTGCTGCCATACGTTTATAATAACATCTTGGAGCTTTCAGAAAACTTTGAGCTTTTATCATGTACGAAACTTTAGAAAAACTTTTGCCATCAAGCTGGCAAAAATATGTATCACCATAACTGGAATAGAGTATGATTCAGCTAAATTTAATGTTATGGACTAGGTGACACTCACTGTAGAATTAAAAAATGAGTGTCACCTATTTTATAACATTAAGTTCTGTTCCCTTCAAGACAAACATTTAAGCAGGTTACAGTCCATGGGGCTACAAAAGAGTCAGACATGAGTTAGCGACTAAATAACAACAAATAGTGTAGTATATAAGGTCAAATTCGGTAAACTCAAGGAATAAGGTAATTACGTTTAGTATTTATATTGCTTACTTTACCGTTCAGTTCAGTTCAGTCACTCAGTCGTGTCTGACTCTTTGTGACCACATGAATCGCAGCACACCAGGCCTCCCTGTCCATCACCATCTCCCAGAGTTCACTCAGACTCACGTCCATTGAGTTGGTGATGCTATCCAGCCATCTCATCCTCTCTCGTCCCCTTCTCCTCCTGCCCCCAATCCTTGCCAGCATCAGAGTCTTTTCCAGTGAGTCAACTCTTCGCATGAGGTGGCCAAAGTACTGGAGCTTCAGCTTTAGCATCATTCCTTCCAAAGAAATCCCAGGGCTGATCTCCTTCAGAATGGACTGGTTGGATCTCCTTGCAGTCCAAGGGACTCTCAAGAGTCTTCTCCAACACCACAGTTCAAAAGCATCAATTCTTCGGCGCTCAGCTTTCTTCACAGTCCAACTTTCACATCCATACATGACCACAGGAAAAACCATAGCCTTGACTAGGCGGACCTTAGTCGGCAAAGTAATGTCTCTGCTTTTGAATATACTATCTAGGTTGGTCATAACTTTTCTTCCAAGGAGTAAGCGTCTTTTAATTTCATGGCTGCAGTCACCATCTGCAGTGATTTTGGAGCCCCAAAAAATAAAGTCTGACACTGTTTCCACTGTTTCCCCATCTATTTCCCATGAAGTGATGGGACCGGATGCCATGATCTTCGTTTTCTGAATGTTGAGCTTTAAGCCAACTTTTTCACTCTCCTCTTTCACTTTCATCAAGAGGCTTTTTAGCTCCTCTTCACTTTCTGCCATAAGGGTGGTGTCATCTGCATATCTGAGGTTATTGATATTTCTCCCGGCAATCTTGATTCCAGCTTGTGTTTCTTCCAGTCCAGCGTTTCTCATGATGTACTCTGCATATAAGTTAAATAAGCAGGGTGACAATATACAGCCTTGACGTACTCCTTTTCCTATTTGGAACCAGTCTGTTGTTCCATGTCCAGTTCTAACTGTTGCTTCCTGACCTGCATACAGATTTCTCAAGAGGCAGGTCAGGTGGTCTGGTATTCCCATCTCTTTCAGAATTTTCCACAGTTTATTGTGATCCACACAGTCAAAGGCTTTGGCATAGTCAATAAAGCAGAAATAGATGTTTTTCTGGAACTCTCTTTCCTTTTTCATGATCCAGCAGATGTTGGCAATTGGATCTCTGGTTCCTCTGCCTTTTCTAAAACCAGCTTGAACATCTGGAAGTTCACAGTTCACGTATTGCTGAAGCCTGGCTTAGAGAATTTTGAGCATTACTTTACTAGCATGTGAGATGAGTGCAATTGTGTGGTAGTTTGAGCTTTCTTTGGCATTGCCTTTCTTTGGAATTGTAATGAAAACTGAACTTTTCCAGTCCTGTAGCCACTGCTGAGTTTTCCAAATTTGCTGGCATATTGAGTGCAGCACTTTGACAGCATCATCTTTCAGGATTTGAAACAGCTCAACTGGAATTCCATCACCTCCACTAGCTTTGTTCTTAGTGATGCTTTCTAAGGCCCACTTGACTTCACATTCCAGGATGTCTGGCTCTAGGTGAGTGATAACACCATCATGATTATCTTGGTCGTGAAGATATTTTTTGTATAATTCTTCTGTATATTCTTGCCACCTCTTCTTAATATTTTCTGCTTCTGTTAGGTCCATACCATTTCTGTCCTTTATCAAGCCCATCTTTGCATGAAATGTTCCCTTGGTATCTCTAATTTTCTTGAAGAGATCTCTAGTCTTTCCCATTCTTTTGTTTTCCTCTATTTCTTTTCATTGATTGCTGAGGAAGGCTTTCTTATCTCTCCTTGCTATTCTTTGAAACTCTGCATTCAGATGCTTATATCTTTACTTTTCTCCTTTGCTTTTCACCTCTCTTCTTTTCACAGCTATTTGTAAGGCCTCCCCAGACAGCCATTTTGCGTTTTTGCATTTCTTTCCATGGGGATGGTCTTGATCCCTGTCTTCTGTACTTTACTGTTAGAAGAATGTAAAAGGAAAATCATCAGGAACTAGAATAATTTCTGTAAGCTTCAAGGAGAAGTAAAACTTTGTTTTTTGAAGTATGGGTAAGTTTCAGTTCAGTTCAGTTCAGTTGCTCAGTCGTGTCTGACTCTTTGCAACCCCATGGACTGCAGCACACAAGGCCTCCCTGTTCATCAACAACTCCCAGAGTTTACTCAAACTCATGTCCATTGAGTCAGTGATGCCATCCAACCATCTCATCCTCTATTGTCCTCTTCTCTTTCTGCCTTCAATCTTTCCCAGCATCAGGGTCTTTTCTAATGGGTCAGTTCTTTGCATCAGGTGGCCAAAGTATTGGAGTTTCAGCTTCAGCATCAGTCCTTCCAATGACTATTCAGGACTGATCTCCTTTAGGATGGACCGGTTGGATCTCCTTGCTGCCAAGGAACTCTCAAGAGTCTTCTCCAACACCACAGTTCAAAACTATCAATTCTTTGACGCTCAGCTTTCTTTATAGTCCAACTCTCACATCCATACATGACTACTGGAAAAACCATAGCATTGACTAGATGGACTTTTGTTGGCAAAGTAATGTCTCTGCTTTTTAATATGCTGTCTAGGTTGGTCATAACTTTTCTTCCAAGAAGCAAGCATCTTTTTGTTTTTGTTTTACATAGGTTAGGGTGATATAATATTTGACCCCAGGAGTTTGCATCAAACTCAGTTCATACTTGAGTTCCTCCCCTCCGCCGTGAAAATAGCAAGTCCCAGAGAGCAGCTGCTTTTTTAGTCTTGAATGGTAAGATGTGCAGTAACAAGATCCAGTTGAGCCCTAGCACTCATTTAACATAAATAGAAACTAAATGTTTATGTCATGTCACTGATGTTTTAGAGTTTGTTATTTATTTTATTTATTTTTTAATATAAATTTATTTTAATTGGAGGTTATTTACAATATTGTATTGATTTTGTCATACATCAACATGAATGTGCCACGGGTATACACGTGCTCCCCATTCTGAATCTCCCTCCCTCCTCCCTCCCCGTACCATCCCTCTGGGTCATCCCAGTGCACCAGCCCCAGGCATCCAGTATCTTGCATCAAACCTGGACTGGTGATTTGTTTCATAATGATATTATACATGTTTCAATGCCATTCTCCGAAATCATTCCACCCTCTCCCTCTCCCACAGAGTCCAAAAGACTGTTCTATACATCTGTGTCTCTTTTTCTGTCTCACATACAGGGTTATCGTTACCATCTTTCTAAATTCCATATATATGCATTAGTATACTGTATTGATGTTTTTCTTTCTGCTTACTTCACTCTGTATAATAGGCTACAGTTTCATCCACCTCATTAGAACTGATTCAAATGTATTCTTTTAATTTCATGGCTGCAGTCACCATCTGCAATGATTTTGGAGCCCCCCAAAATAAAGTCTTTCACTGTTTCCCCATCTATTTGCTGCAAAGTGATGGGACCAGATGCTATGATCTTAGTTTTCTGAATGTTGAGTTTTAATGCAATGTTTTTACTCTCCTCTTTCACTTTCATCAAGAGGCTTTTTAGTTCTTCTTCACTTTCTGCCATAAGGGTGGTGTCATCTGCATATCTGAGGTTATTG
>SJYX01012093.1:15389-25891 GCA_006410675.1 Oreotragus oreotragus
TTCACCTCTCTTCTTTTCACAGCTATTTGTAAGGCCTCCCCAGACAGCCATTTTGCGTTTTTGCATTTCTTTCCATGGGGATGGTCTTGATCCCTGTCTTCTGTACTTTACTGTTAGAAGAATGTAAAAGGAAAATCATCAGGAACTAGAATAATTTCTGTAAGCTTCAAGGAGAAGTAAAACTTTGTTTTTTGAAGTATGGGTAAGTTTCAGTTCAGTTCAGTTCAGTTGCTCAGTCGTGTCTGACTCTTTGCAACCCCATGGACTGCAGCACACAAGGCCTCCCTGTTCATCAACAACTCCCAGAGTTTACTCAAACTCATGTCCATTGAGTCAGTGATGCCATCCAACCATCTCATCCTCTATTGTCCTCTTCTCTTTCTGCCTTCAATCTTTCCCAGCATCAGGGTCTTTTCTAATGGGTCAGTTCTTTGCATCAGGTGGCCAAAGTATTGGAGTTTCAGCTTCAGCATCAGTCCTTCCAATGACTATTCAGGACTGATCTCCTTTAGGATGGACCGGTTGGATCTCCTTGCTGCCAAGGAACTCTCAAGAGTCTTCTCCAACACCACAGTTCAAAACTATCAATTCTTTGACGCTCAGCTTTCTTTATAGTCCAACTCTCACATCCATACATGACTACTGGAAAAACCATAGCATTGACTAGATGGACTTTTGTTGGCAAAGTAATGTCTCTGCTTTTTAATATGCTGTCTAGGTTGGTCATAACTTTTCTTCCAAGAAGCAAGCATCTTTTTGTTTTTGTTTTACATAGGTTAGGGTGATATAATATTTGACCCCAGGAGTTTGCATCAAACTCAGTTCATACTTGAGTTCCTCCCCTCCGCCGTGAAAATAGCAAGTCCCAGAGAGCAGCTGCTTTTTTAGTCTTGAATGGTAAGATGTGCAGTAACAAGATCCAGTTGAGCCCTAGCACTCATTTAACATAAATAGAAACTAAATGTTTATGTCATGTCACTGATGTTTTAGAGTTTGTTATTTATTTTATTTATTTTTTAATATAAATTTATTTTAATTGGAGGTTATTTACAATATTGTATTGATTTTGTCATACATCAACATGAATGTGCCACGGGTATACACGTGCTCCCCATTCTGAATCTCCCTCCCTCCTCCCTCCCCGTACCATCCCTCTGGGTCATCCCAGTGCACCAGCCCCAGGCATCCAGTATCTTGCATCAAACCTGGACTGGTGATTTGTTTCATAATGATATTATACATGTTTCAATGCCATTCTCCGAAATCATTCCACCCTCTCCCTCTCCCACAGAGTCCAAAAGACTGTTCTATACATCTGTGTCTCTTTTTCTGTCTCACATACAGGGTTATCGTTACCATCTTTCTAAATTCCATATATATGCATTAGTATACTGTATTGATGTTTTTCTTTCTGCTTACTTCACTCTGTATAATAGGCTACAGTTTCATCCACCTCATTAGAACTGATTCAAATGTATTCTTTTAATTTCATGGCTGCAGTCACCATCTGCAATGATTTTGGAGCCCCCCAAAATAAAGTCTTTCACTGTTTCCCCATCTATTTGCTGCAAAGTGATGGGACCAGATGCTATGATCTTAGTTTTCTGAATGTTGAGTTTTAATGCAATGTTTTTACTCTCCTCTTTCACTTTCATCAAGAGGCTTTTTAGTTCTTCTTCACTTTCTGCCATAAGGGTGGTGTCATCTGCATATCTGAGGTTATTGATATTTCTCCCGGCAGTCTTGATTCCAGCTTGTGCTTCCTCCAGCCCAGCATTTCTTATGATGTACTCTGCATAGAAGTTAAATAAGCAGGGTGACAATATACAGCCTTGACGTACTCCTTTCCCTATTTGCCACCAGTCTGTTGTTCCATGTCTAGTTCTAACTGCTGCTTCCTGACCTGCATACAGTAAGTTTAATATAAGTTTTAGTATAACAATAAAGGAGAGAGGCCATCTTAGGCAAGGAAATGCTCTTGGGCAAAATTGTCAAGATAGGGGTAGGTGTACATTGGGGCTTTGGTGGAGGGAAATTTTGTACATTATATTTAGACAAACCTCTAAGCCACCAGGGAAGCATGGGGTTGACCAAAATGTTCATTCATGTTTTTCTGTAAGATCTTATGGAAAAACCCAAACAAACTTTTTGGCTGTCTGAATATGTCCACCCAGGATACAGTAAGCTCCCAAATAGTGTCCACCCAGGATACAGTAAGCTCCCAATATATGAAAAGTCAATATTAGTTATACCTGAATTTATAATATGTTTTTTTTAATTCTTTAGTGTCTCAACTAGTACTTACACTTAGGCTAGGCTAGAGTTAATTGGTAGCTGTAAATGTCCAACAGGGATAAAATTCCATGTTCTGATTTTAGCAAAGTTGAAAGAGGACTGAATTAGAAACTAAAAACTGAATCCCAGCCCTGACTTCACTACTATCAAATTATATGACCTTGACTAAGTTAATCACCATTGTGAGATTCAAATTCTTTGTTCAAAAATAAGGTGGCTGGACCTGCTTAAACCACAAAGTATGCTTTTTTCCCCTCTTGTACTCTCAACCAAAAAATCCACAGGAAGTAGTCTCCACTAAATTGTGTACCATGATTCTGCCTCCTACTTCACTGGCAGTTGAAAGGGCTTCCCTGGTGGTTCAGATGGTTACAAGTATATTCCTGACACAAGCTGAGCCAATCAAATTCTTGTTATAGGAGGAAGTTTTTCTTTCTTGGCTTATAGTCTTATTTTACTAGAGTGACGTTTTTGGTAACTTTCTGAGAAAGAACTCCTTGTATGTTTAAAGGAGGTATGCATCTTTAGTCTATCTTCATACTTGATTGAAAGTTTGATTGGATATGTTGAACTGTAGAATGAACATAGATTTTCTCTTATAATTTTGAAAGCATAGTTTTACTATCTTCTATCTTTTGTGATGATGTTGAAAACCTGACTCACATTTCTTTGTGTATTTTTTGGCTGCTGTTTTATAAATGCAGTTCTCATTCAAACCCTCTAAGAATATCAAATATAGCTTTTTTTACATTTATTTTTTAATTGACGGATAATTGCTTTACAGAGTTCTGTTGTTTTCTGTCAAACCTCATCATGAATCAGCCATAGGTATACATATATCCCCTCCCTTTTGAACTTCCTTTTTAAAAAAATTAAAGGTTTTTTGAGATTCTCAGATTCAGGGAAGATATTTATATCCACATCTTTATCAAACATGGTAAGTTTTTGGCTATTATTTCTTCAAATAATCTCTCTACCACTTTGTGACTCTCTTTTCCTTCTGGAACTCCCACAGTCCATTTAGCAGTGTCCTACAGGTCCCTTAGGCTCTATTCACTTTTCTTTAATTTTATTTTTTTCTGTTCTTCAGATTCAGTGATTTCAATTGTTCTGTTTTCAGATTTACAGATTCTTCTGCTTGCTCAAATCTGCATTTGAATCCCTCTAGTGAAATTTTCATTTAACATTTTGTACTTTTTCGTTCTAGATTTCCCTCATGGTTTCTTTTTGTCTCTCTTGTTATTAATAGTTCTATTTTGTTCATGTGAAGAACTGACTCATTGGAAAAGACCCTGATGCTGGGAAAGATTGAAGGCAGGAAGAGAAGGGGATGGCCAAGGATGAGATGCTTGGATGGCATCATTGACTCAATGGCCATGAGCTCGAGCATGTTCCGGGAGTTGCTGATGGACAGGGNGAAGAACTGACTCATTGGAAAAGACCCTGATGCTGGGAAAGATTGAAGGCAGGAAGAGAAGGGGATGGCCAAGGATGAGATGCTTGGATGGCATCATTGACTCAATGGCCATGAGCTCGAGCATGTTCCGGGAGTTGCTGATGGACAGGGAAGCCTGGTGTGCTGCAGTCCATGGGGTCACAAGTATTCTCTTATGATTTTTTCATCTCTCTGATATTGGTTGTTATTTTACTTCTTTTATTTCTTGTACTGTTTGTTTGGATCTTCTCTTTTTTTCTTGATGATCCTTCTTAAATGTTTATCAATTTAGTTTATCTTTTAATAAAACCAACTCTTGCTTTCATTGATCTTTTCTATTTTTTGCCTTTCATTTCATTTATTTCCTCTTTTTAAATCATTTCCTTCTTTCTCCTACCTTTGGGTTTTGTTTGTTCTTTCTCTAATTCTTAAAGATGGTAGATTAGATTGCTTATTTGAGATTTTTCATTTTCCTTGAGATAGGCCTATATTGCTATAAATTTCTTTGTTAGCATTATTTTTGTGAGTCTCATAGATGATGGAAAATTGTGTTTCCATTTTCCTTTGTCTCATGGTGTGTGTGAGAGTCACTTAGTCATGTCTGACTCTTTGAGACCCCATAGACTGTAGCCTGCCAATCTCCTCTGTCCTTGGGGTTTCTCCAGGCAAGAATACGAGAGTGGATTACTATGCCCTATTCCAGGGGATCTTCCCAACCCAGGGATCAAATGCAGGTGTCCTGCATTGCAGGTAGATTCTTTACCATCTGAGTTACAGTCTTATGGTATTTTTTAAATTTTCTCTTTGATTTCTTCATTGACCTATTTTTTTTAGTCGTATACTATTTAGTCTTCATTAGTTTTTGTGTTTTCCATCTTTCTTTCTGTAATTGATTGCTAGTTTCATACCATGTGGTCAGAAGAAATTCTTGATATAAGTTTTATCCTCTTAAAGTTGTTGAGACTTGTTTTGTGGCCTAGCATGTGATCTCTCCTAGAGATGGTTCCATGTGCATTTGAAAATAATGTATATTCTTCTGTTTTTGGATGTACTATCCTGTAAGTAGCTATTAAATCCAACTGCTATATGGTGTCTTTTAAGACCATATTTCCTTATTGATTAAGACTATTTCCTTATTGATTTCTTTTTAAAAATTTTGATCTGGATGATTAGGGCATTAAAGTCCCCAACATTACAAAAATAATACATTATTGTCAATTTCTCCCTTTATGTCTGTTAATATTTTATTTATATATTTAGCAGCTACAGTGTTACATGTATATATTAACAAGTGTTATATCCTCTTCTTATATTAATCCTTTTATCATTATATGGTGCCCTTCTTTGTCTTTTGTTTCAGAATTTGTTTTAAAGTCTGTGTTTTTAGTATTTCTAGAAAAATTCCCCCACTTTCTTATTTTCAATTGCATATAGTATCTATTTCCATCCTCTCACTTTTAGTCTGTGTGTGTCTTGAGTGCTGAAGTGAATAGAGTTTGCTGGTTTTGTTTTTGATTTGGTTGTTTTAGACAGTTACCATTCTGAGGATCTTACTGAGGTTTAAATTTAAGGTCTTTCAGATCTTTTTTGAGTCTGTGCTTTTCTCTGGCTATGCACAGTTACCTTCTTTTCCTCCATATATGCAGTTACTTTTGAGTATTCAAGTCTATAATATCTGGCTCACAAAGGGAGAAATAAGGGTAAAAAGGGGATGTGTGTGGATAAAGGTATTGTCCCTCTAGATACCCTAGTAGTTGCTTCAGCCCAAGAAGGGACTTAAAATAAAGGAAGTAGTGGTATCACCATAGTTGCCTGTCTCTATGTCAGAAGCAGAACTCAGTGATCAGAATGTAGATCCTAAATACTTGAAGAACAGGGTCCTTTTTACCCACCTTGTGCTCCATAGGTGTGGGCAAGCTGCTGCAGGAATATGTACAAGTTTGCTGCTACAGGGTTATGGTGGCAGGTGGGTAGCCACTGCTGAGCTAATACTGTATGCCTTACACTAACTGCCAACAAAAGTCTGTCTAGTCAAAGCTATGGTTTTTCCAGTGGTCATGTATGGATGTGAAAGTTGGACTATAAAGAAAGCTGAGCACCAAAGAATTGATGGCTTTGAACTGTGGTGTTGGAGAAGACTCTTGAGAGCCCCTTGTACTGCAAGGAGATCCAACCAGTTCATCCTAAAGGAAATCAGTCCTAAATATTCATTGGAAGGACAGATGCTGAAGCCGAAACTCCAGTACTTTGTCCACCTGATGCGAAGAACTCATTTGAAAAAACTCTGATGCTGGGAAGGATTGAGGGCAGGAGGAGAAGGAGATAACAGAGAATGAAATAGTTGGATGGAGTCACTGACTCCAATGGACATGAGTTTGAGTAGCCTCCGGGAGTTGGTGATGGACAGGGAAGCCTGGCATGTTACAATCTATGGGACTGCAAAGAGCTGGACACGACTAAGTGACTGAACTGAACTGAACTGCAATTTATTCTGTAAGCGTTCCCCTAGAAGTTGCAAGTCTTCAAAAGACTACTGAGCTCTAAGGTGGTTACATCAGATAGGTTCTGACAGTACATGTATTGTCTAGGTGAGGAGAAAGATTCCTGGCCCTTCCTACTTCACCATTTTCTCAGAATCCTTTCAATAAAATAATACATAGATATTTACTTAATCCCTATATCAGCCACATGCCAAAACCTCTTTGTAAAGTGCATACTATTCTTGAATTTTGAACCTACTATTTGCAGGTTGCCCAGTCTAAACGGAATCATGTAGAGTCTGGAGAAAAAAGTTTAGTCACTTAATTGTGCAAATGGATTGAGGGCCTGTTTTTTGGTTTTTTTGTTTGTTTGTTTGTTTGTTTTTTCCCACCTGTTTGGAATGTAGGTTTCCAGATATTTTTCTCTTTTCAGCTTCAGCCTGATGTTTAAGGCACTAAATTTCTCAGACCATTCTTGGGGCCAACTGGCTCATTTATGGTCAGTGTTTCCTTTTCCTGGCACTAAAATGTTAAGTTCTTCCACTGCACCAAGATAGTTATCATCTTATCATTTGCTTCCCACCTTCCAAAAGTTGGTTGAAATAGGTTCATCTTCCTTATTTCTGTTGTTTTTCTGGGCTTATGGGCTACTATTGTAACAATGACTGTTCGTATTATTGTACTACCCTTTAATTGAGTTTTGTCAGGGAAAAGATGTTATTCTTTTACATCACTTGATGCCTTTGCAACGTGTGATCCTTTGCAACATGTAATATTTGCAACAAGTGATCCTTCTGTAATATTTAACTAGAAGTGGAACTCAGGAATATAGATAATTGATAAGCCAGAATACTGAAGTCAACAGCCTGTCCCTTCTCCAGGGTATCTTCCCAACCCAGGGATTGAACCCAGGTCTCCCACATTGCAAGGAGATTCTTTACCAGCTGAGCCACAAGGGAAGCTCTGATAAGCATCCTAGGTGATTCCATTTCACATTTGTTTGAGAAAATTGCTTCAGAGAAGAAACATATGAATTGAGAAATGTTGGTTCAAAGAAAAAGACATATGAAAATGGAAATTTTAACTTCCTGAAACAAGTACCTTGATGCAGGTATATATGTTTCTATGAGAGGAAATGAAGTGAAGGGGGAAGCTAGGTAAGATTTTAGAAAGAAAATTACCATAGGAAGTAGTGTCTAAAGAGCAAATGCATTTCAACCAAGAGAAAAGGAGAGTAGATTGAAGAGAGAAGTTGTATGTTACAGTTTGAAGATATAAAGCTCATTAGAGGAATTTAATAGTGTTTTGTAATGCAGGAGGTGATAATGAAGAGACCATAATGAGAGTGGTGGTAACAAATGAGGCCAAAATATAGGAAAGTCATGGAAATATTTTAAGAACTTAAGAATAGTTAATAATTACAGTGTATAGAAGATGGAAAGAGTAAGCAAAATTAAAAATGTAAACCTAAAGGTATGGGAGATCAAGAGCCACTAGCTATAACCAGCATAGAAGTTGATGTCATAAACTGAGATGGTGAAAAGGTAAACAAGGATAAATTCTACAAATATTGTAGAGTGAGAATCAACAATATTTCGTGACTATGTAAAAAAAATGAAAAAGGGAACACTAAAGATGTCTTCCTGGTTTTCATTTAGGAGAATTGAATGACTGTCACCCCATCCATTCAGAAGGACAAATTTTTCTGAGGACTGTCAGAGAGCTAACTGAGATTAGATTTGGATGTTAATTTTGATTACCATGAGATAGGTCTATCTAACAGTCAGTTTAGAAGTTTAGGAGAGAGTTTGGGATAGAAATGAAAGAGTAGGTTGTCATTAGTTTATATGTAATAGTTGTAGAGTAGAGGTTTCCTGGGAGAGATTACAAAATCAGAGTAGTAACAGCACCAGCTGTTAAATATTTATTATATGGCATTTATAGTTGTAAGTATTTAGTGCAAAAAAACAACCATATAAGAAAACTAGTTCCTTTTTTATTACAGAGAAAACAAGTGCCAGAGGGAGAAAGCTTCTTTTCACAGGTCCTCTGATAAGCCTGTGACAGAGCCAAGATTCAAACTCAAGCTTTTCTTTTTCTTTTTTTTTTTTTTAGAGTTTATCATCTAATTCTTTTTTTTCTGTATTTTTTTTTTTTTTACACGAACTCCCAAACATGATCCCCCCTCCCACCTCCCACCCCACATCGTCCCTCCAGATCATCCCCATACACCTGTCTCTTATACACATCTAGATGTGTATAAGAGACAGGTACATGTGTTGTCTAGGTGAGGAGAAAGATTCCTGGCCCTTCCTACTTCACCATTTTCTCAGAATCCTTTCAATAAAATAATACATAGATATTTACTTAATCCCTATATCAGCCACATGCCAAAACCTCTTTGTAAAGTGCATACTATTCTTGAATTTTGAACCTACTATTTGCAGGTTGCCCAGTCTAAACGGAATCATGTAGAGTCTGGAGAAAAAAGTTTAGTCACTTAATTGTGCAAATGGATTGAGGGCCTGTTTTTTGGTTTTTTTGTTTGTTTGTTTGTTTGTTTTTTCCCACCTGTTTGGAATGTAGGTTTCCAGATATTTTTCTCTTTTCAGCTTCAGCCTGATGTTTAAGGCACTAAATTTCTCAGACCATTCTTGGGGCCAACTGGCTCATTTATGGTCAGTGTTTCCTTTTCCTGGCACTAAAATGTTAAGTTCTTCCACTGCACCAAGATAGTTATCATCTTATCATTTGCTTCCCACCTTCCAAAAGTTGGTTGAAATAGGTTCATCTTCCTTATTTCTGTTGTTTTTCTGGGCTTATGGGCTACTATTGTAACAATGACTGTTCGTATTATTGTACTACCCTTTAATTGAGTTTTGTCAGGGAAAAGATGTTATTCTTTTACATCACTTGATGCCTTTGCAACGTGTGATCCTTTGCAACATGTAATATTTGCAACAAGTGATCCTTCTGTAATATTTAACTAGAAGTGGAACTCAGGAATATAGATAATTGATAAGCCAGAATACTGAAGTCAACAGCCTGTCCCTTCTCCAGGGTATCTTCCCAACCCAGGGATTGAACCCAGGTCTCCCACATTGCAAGGAGATTCTTTACCAGCTGAGCCACAAGGGAAGCTCTGATAAGCATCCTAGGTGATTCCATTTCACATTTGTTTGAGAAAATTGCTTCAGAGAAGAAACATATGAATTGAGAAATGTTGGTTCAAAGAAAAAGACATATGAAAATGGAAATTTTAACTTCCTGAAACAAGTACCTTGATGCAGGTATATATGTTTCTATGAGAGGAAATGAAGTGAAGGGGGAAGCTAGGTAAGATTTTAGAAAGAAAATTACCATAGGAAGTAGTGTCTAAAGAGCAAATGCATTTCAACCAAGAGAAAAGGAGAGTAGATTGAAGAGAGAAGTTGTATGTTACAGTTTGAAGATATAAAGCTCATTAGAGGAATTTAATAGTGTTTTGTAATGCAGGAGGTGATAATGAAGAGACCATAATGAGAGTGGTGGTAACAAATGAGGCCAAAATATAGGAAAGTCATGGAAATATTTTAAGAACTTAAGAATAGTTAATAATTACAGTGTATAGAAGATGGAAAGAGTAAGCAAAATTAAAAATGTAAACCTAAAGGTATGGGAGATCAAGAGCCACTAGCTATAACCAGCATAGAAGTTGATGTCATAAACTGAGATGGTGAAAAGGTAAACAAGGATAAATTCTACAAATATTGTAGAGTGAGAATCAACAATATTTCGTGACTATGTAAAAAAAATGAAAAAGGGAACACTAAAGATGTCTTCCTGGTTTTCATTTAGGAGAATTGAATGACTGTCACCCCATCCATTCAGAAGGACAAATTTTTCTGAGGACTGTCAGAGAGCTAACTGAGATTAGATTTGGATGTTAATTTTGATTACCATGAGATAGGTCTATCTAACAGTCAGTTTAGAAGTTTAGGAGAGAGTTTGGGATAGAAATGAAAGAGTAGGTTGTCATTAGTTTATATGTAATAGTTGTAGAGTAGAGGTTTCCTGGGAGAGATTACAAAATCAGAGTAGTAACAGCACCAGCTGTTAAATATTTATTATATGGCATTTATAGTTGTAAGTATTTAGTGCAAAAAAACAACCATATAAGAAAACTAGTTCCTTTTTTATTACAGAGAAAACAAGTGCCAGAGGGAGAAAGCTTCTTTTCACAGGTCCTCTGATAAGCCTGTGACAGAGCCAAGATTCAAACTCAAGCTTTTCTTTTTCTTTTTTTTTTTTTT
>SJYX01012093.1:26621-71748 GCA_006410675.1 Oreotragus oreotragus
TGTGTTGATTTTATATCCTGCAACTTTACTATATTCATTGATTAGCTCTAGTAATTTTCTGGTGGAGTCTTTAGGGTTTTCTATGTAGAGGATCATGTCATCTGCAAACAGTGAGAGTTTTACTTCTTCTTTTCCAATTTGGATTCCTTTTATTTCTTTTTCTGCTCTGATTGCTGTGGCCAAAACTTCCAGAACTATGTTGAATAGTAGCGGTGAAAGTGGACATCCTTGTCTTGTTCCTGATTTTAGGGGAAATGCTTTCAATTTTTCACCATTGAGGATAATGTTTGCTGCGGGTTTGTCATATATAGCTTTTATTATGTTGAGGTATGTTCCTTCTATTCCTGCTTTCTGGAGAGTTTTTATCATAAATGTATGTTGAATTTTATCAAAGGCCTTCTCTGCTGCCTCTTCAAAAATAAAAGTAGTTCGGTTGAAGATAAAATTCATTTAGAGGCAGGTAGATGAAAAGAACCCCTGAAAATTAATGATAGGAAACAGGTATATTGGTTGAGGAAAACCAAAGAAATGTGGTATCATGGAATTTAATAGAATAGATTCAAGGAAGAAGTAGTTACCAGTGGCAAACACCTCCGGAAGTTCAAAGACGAGATCAGAAAGTTGCCTGTTGGATTTATCCACAAAGAGGTCTTTGCGAACTTTGGTGAGAATGAAGACTGTGGTATACAAGACACTGAAGCAGATCACTGTAAACTGATAAATAAAAGAACCCAATAAAAGAGCAGTGAGGACATAGAAACAATTAATTCAAGAAGTCAAGCCATGATGGTGAAGTGAGATGAAGGACGTTTGTTAGATGTAGCATATGGTAGGGTAACATGAGATAGACTAGATCAGGTACAGGTGCTAACTGGAAAGAGGAAACATCCAATGGTGACTTTACAAAGAAAGGTTACAATTTATAAAGTAATGTTGCTGAGAGAGCCCATCATAGCTCTGCATTAGAATTTTGTCCTTAGACTCTTATAAAATAGTTTTAAATAATTTTTTTTTTCTGATTGTGAATGTAACCTGCCTCCTTTAGAAAATTTGAATACAAGCATATGCAAATTAGAATCTAAAAGTGACCTTGTAAATTCAAATTTAGCACAGGATAACTGTTTTTCATGTACACCCATGGTGGATTCATGTCAATGTATGCCAAATCCAATACAGTACTGTAAAGTAAAATAAAGTAAAAATAAATAAATAAATAAATAAATAAATAATTATTTCAAGCTTTAAAAAATGAACTGATAAGCATATATATCTATTATGTAAGATAGAATTATAATAAAAATCTCAGTGTAAAGAATATATTTTTTCACTTATACATAATATATTATGGATATATATAGACATCTCTCTATCTTAGTACTAGAAAGCAACTTCAGTTTTTAAAAGTCTTCCTAGTATTTTTAGTCTCCTCTCCTCAGTAGTCATAGTATTCCATTGTAAGATATTGCCTTAGTTCGTTTGGACTGCTATAACAAAAATACCATAGACAACCCATGCAGAAATGTATTTCTCACAATTCTGAATGCTAGAAGTTCAAGACCAAGACAACAGCATTCCTGTGTGCCCACTTCCTGTTTATAGGTGGCTTCTTCTCACATGGCAGAAGGGTCAGGGAGCTCTCTGAGGTCTCCAATTCACCTGCTAATGCTGGAGATACAGGTTGGATCCCTGGTTCAGGAAGATCTGAAGAAGTGAATGGCGACCCACTCTGGTATTCTTGCCTGGAAAATCTCATGGATAGAGGAGCCTGGAAGGGTACATCCATGGGATCACAAAAGAGTTGGACACAACTTAGTGACTAATAACAACAGTCTATTTGACCAATTCCTTAATAATTAAAAGATGGAAAGCTTACAGTGTTTTTCTATTTAAAAACACAATAGCTATATTATCATCCCTCTTTTTCTTGGAGTATATTTCTGAAAAATACAATGATAGGCCCAAAGAACAGGAAGATTTTAATTGTTAATACTTTGCCAAATATCCCTAATTCTTATTCCTACTAACAGCCCATTGTTGGTGAGGATTTCCCCCAAGGGATGGGTGAATAGGAATAAAAGATATTTTGAATGAAGACATGATTTTATAAATTGGGCAAAGAAAGCTAAAGGACGTCTTGTTCATTCCCATACTCCCCTCTTCCTCCACCATATTTTCTAATTTCTTTGAGAAATAGAGGCAAAGTTTCCTACTTCGAGTGAAGTAGGAAGAGATGCTATAGGGACTTGAGGAGGATGGAGCCACTGTGAAGAGAGGAGGAGAGTTGAATATGGAAACTATGGAGGAAATTGGCAATGTTAATGCCCCATTTGATATGAAATTGTGCTCACATTAACCTACCTGATCATGTGATCTTTTTTCTAGAAACCATTTTTATCAGAGCAGAGAATGTAGCCAAAAAAGTTCATCCAGATTGAGATTTTGTTGTGTCAGCATAGCTGAGGGGCAGAGAGCTGAGGTGGAAGAACTGTTGGACAATGAGATTCAGCCTAGGAAAGAAAAGGAAGACTCTCAGAAGTGAGTAAATAGATTTATGAGAAAAAAGTTAAATCTAAATTTAGATTTAGAGCATTTACTGGCTGGCATTTTCCAACACTGTCTATACTGTTTTCACTAGAAATATCTATAGCATATTGCATTATTGTTTACATACTTGTCTTTATTTACAAAATTGTGCTTTTAGAAACATCCATACAAAATTGTAAATAATCAATTTGCTAAATGACTTTTGGATCCCTTGGCAAATTAGTAGGTGAATTACTCCTTTGTCCATGTATGTTTCTATTTCTAGCCAGTTGGTCATGATATGCAGACATAATGATTTGTGTAGGCACAGCAACATTGCAGTTGAATATTGGCAAACTTACAAGAAAAATGCTTGTTATACCCATATAACTAAAGCTAAATAATTGTTTTATAGAATTCAGAATAATGGAGATTTTATTGCTCTAATAAATTTATATGACCAGATTTTTATAGATATCTTTGAGAGTTGTCAGCAAGTACTCTCTAAATTGCCGTAACAACTTTCTTCTGATCAAATGTAGTTCATAATATCCAGTATCCCATGAGCTCCTTGAATTTTCATGTGAGGCAAGATTATTTGAGGTTACACATTATTTTGCTTAAATATACTACAGTTTATATGAGCTATTTTTGTCCAAGGTCTACCTGACAACTTTTTTTAAAAATTAAAAACTATTAAGACTTCACAATATAACTCACTATGATATACTTAAGCTTGATTTCTTGCTCAAATGTGGGATCAATTCACACTTTTATGAGTACATAATCAGGAATGTAAGATCAAATTCATGTTTTTCTCTTTTAAGAAATAAATTATATTATATTCTTTACTCACCTCTTTGTGAAAAAAATCCTATTGCTCTAACTCATATATCTGAGAACTTAAGAGAAATTCACTAATATTTTATTCATTCTTAGAAAATAATGTCTGAAAATTTAGTGGGTTTGTCTCTGGAGGTGATGTATAGTTAGTTCATTGAGAAGAGTGTGAAATATACTTTTAAATATCCTTGAGGAGAGACTTGTTTTCAAAATGCCTTCCTTTGAAAAAAAAAATACACATCAATCAATTGATTATCTATATACTGCTTAGAGTTCTGCAAGGGTTAGGGAGCACAGTGATGTCCATGACAGACGTGATCCTTTTCTCATCTGTGGTTATAGTCTAGGTGGAACAAGGTGATATTAAGATGGGATTGAATGTTGCTAAATCATACACTCTGTGAGGTCATGGATAATTCTGCCAGTTTAGAAGGAAAATTCATACTAAGGATATGTATTTATCCTTGGCCTGTCTCAGGTGGAATGGGTTTGTTCAAACCATTTGCCTTCAGGTGTCTAGATGTTGTTCTCAAGGGATGAAACCATACCAAGAACTCAGTGTTGGTCTTTACTGCCAGCACATGAGACATTCAGCAGTGGCTAAATCACACACATCAGCACAGATGAAAGGTGGTGCCTGTGGTTGAGAGAATATGCGGAGCCTCCTTTCCTGCCAATATGATTATTCTCTTCAAGAGCCTCTTGTACTAAGACTGAGGTGGTCAAGGTCAAAGACTTGTTGATATCCACTGGATAAGTTATCTGTTTTACAGAAGTGACTTTTGATAGATGTTTACCAGTGGAAACTGACATAAAACACAAATATCTGCAAACTTCACACAAATATCTGCAAACTTAGATTCCACTCACATAGATCCATCCATATTCTTCTTCCCTGTACTCTTGTCTTTAACTTTTGAATCTTGTTCATTCAGGCCTCCTAACCAAACCATCTGCCACTGCCTTTGAGTCTATGTATATCTTTACCTCAGATATTTCTCCCTTCATACCAAGTCAGTGAACCAGGTATATGGCTAAAGTTCTGTTGACTGGGAAGATTTACTTTCTTCTTTTTCAGGGACTGCCTTGAATGGGGTTAGAGTGTGGCAACTGTCCATTTTTAGGTTGCATAAACTTATTGGCTGACCAATGCATGAAAGCGAAAGTCGCTTAGTTGTGTCCGACTCTTTGTGACCCCGTGGACTATACTACAGTCCATGGACTTTTCCAAGCCAGAATACTGGAGTGGCTAGCCTTTCCCTGCTCCATGGGATCTTCCCAACCCAGGGATCAAACCCAGCTCTAGCACATTGCAGGCAGATTCATTAGCAGGACCAATGTATAATGATAAATTTGCACATGATAAATTTCTTCTTCCTCCATGACTGAGTCAAACTTTAAATCTTTGAGGGTGGCGATAATTTCTCCCATTGATTTCAAATGCAATATCACTTTTCTAATTTACTGGCTTGGCCATATAGAAGCAGGAGCAGTTTCATAATATCTTTTAACTCAAAATTTAAGAAGTCAATGTGAAGGCTCTTCCAGCTTCCAGATATACCTATCAGTTTTGTACTCAGGGTAGACCTATAGACCGTCTGTACTTACTTGAGATGGAGTTGCACTAGAACCCCATTTTATAATAATAGAAGGCTATAATGAGATTTGGAGTCTCCTAATATCAGTGTTAGTTCAGACTCTGTGTATGATAGCTCTCAAAAAATCTTGGTATTCCCATTTTACCCAAGGTACACTTGGTCTGGTAAATGGCCACAAGCCCTGTTTGAAAGGATGGGTATCAGAACTAAATATGCTTGCTATTATTGCTAATGGGTCTTTTTTATTTTCCTTCAAAGTACCCATTTTCCTGTTCAATTGATGGGATCTGGGTTTGAGAACTTAATGTGATTTCTCCATTGTAATTACTGACATGAGCTTTCAGCTTGCCCTTTCTTGTTGTTTTTATAACATATAAGTAAAGCAGCACTCTTGTTAGATCCCTGTGTCTCTTTATCCTGGAAGCACAATTGTCTATTAGCCATTGCCAAAGGTTTCTTACAGGTTAATAAGACCTTCTAATTGCCATTTTGGCTTTGCTGAAATATTATTATGATATTATAAACATAATCATTACAGTAAAATAGGATAAATACCTTCAGTTGGCTTATGCCATCTCTTTTTTTTATTATTAGACATGTAATGTTAATATGTGTATACATCCTGAGAAGGCAAGCATCGTTTTATAAAGAATTTGATTCAGATGAGAGTTCTGCAAAATTTCCAAGCAATGGAGCACATGTTTCTCCATTATCAAGAGAGAAGGGCCACCTTTACCAGCCCAGAGGGTTTGGGGGAATTGAAAGATTCCATGATTGTAAATGCATCCACTTATACATCTCCAACTCTAGTTTCAGAATCTCAATCCTTTCATATTAGGTCCCTATCTTTATGCAGAAGCTGTGATATAAGCACTCTTTTTAGTTCCACAACTCTCAAAATCAAATCTGATTTCTGCTTTTCAGCAGAATCTGCTCTCCTCTTGTAGTAAATAAAAGTCTCCTTAAATATTGTCACTGACAACTATTAGCTTTTATACTGTAACCCAAGTCTAGAGTTGTCTGATCTGTGTCTATTCTGTTCTTCCATTGGAGTATCTGTCTCAATTAATAAAAGGCAACTAACTCCATATCACCAGAGATCAGGCTGTAGAGCTACTGAATAAGTCAATGTAACCCCTATTTATACCGTATTCCACACTACCACTGAGGCTTTGATGGTTAGCAGATGGCAGGATGTCCTGTCATTCTACTTAATGTTAGCGTTGCCCTGCCTTGCAATTGGGCTTAAGTCCATCATTAAGTTACGATTCCCTAGAAACTTGAAGGAACTTCCCTGTAGCTCAGATGGTAAAGAATCTGATTGTGATGCAGGAGACCCAGACTCGATCCCTGGGTTGGGAAAAATCCTCTGGAGAAGGGAATGGCAACCTGCTCCAGTATTCTTGACTGGAGAATCCCCATGGACAGAGGACCCTCGTGGGCTACAGTCCATGGGATTGCAAAGAGTCGGACATGACTGAGTGACTAACTCTACTACTACTAGAAACTGGGGCTTTCCAGGTGGCATTAGTGATAAAGAATCTGCCTGCTGATGCAGAAGACATAAGAGATGTGCGTTCAATCCCTGGTTGGGAACATGCCTGAAGTAAGATATGGCAGTCTGTCCCAGTATTCTTGCCTGGAAAATTCTATGGACAGAAGAGACTAGTGAGCAACAGTTCCTGGCGGCTGCAAAGTGTTGGACATGATTGGATAACTATGGAATTGGATGACTCCATTCCATAGAGACTGACCTTGATCCAAGGAGTTGAGGGAAAGCGATTTATGCAGGAGGAGATATTAGACTCCAGCAGTAAAAGGATAGACAATTGAGAGATGGAGCCAATCAGAGAGTTACTAGGCATGCTATCACTGTGCCCAATTGAGGCTCAGTTAATCCTAGCCTAGGCATGAGGGAGATGAGATATTTATGCACCAACCCATGCAGTCACTAAATAAGGGTTGCTGTTAGGATTGATAATGCCAGTTTCCCAGTACTGTCTTCCTACTCACATGCAGGTTAAGCAAGCTTTTGCAGCCAGAAGATGCCATCAGGCAGAGTCCCTGGGACTTCCCATGTGATTTGATTGATTTATATGGGAACAGAAAGGAATTGGTATAGCCATAGCACACTGACACTGTGTGCTACAAGCAAGGATACTGGTGAAGCAAGGACCCTGAGGAGCTGAAGTAGAAAAGTCAGAATACAGATATATGCATTGCCTTTTCATGGGTCAGTCATTCCTCACATTGTTCACAAAAGTTAAACAGAACAGTCTTTATGCAAATACAAATAAATTTATAGGTTTGATATCATGTCATCAACTGCTATTTGTTTTCTACTGGAAATAAGTATTTATGCTCAGGGCATGTGAAGTTGGAATATATAAGATTTTAGGAGATTGGAATATTTTTTAAAGCTGCTACAGAGGAAGGAAAGAGCTAACAGAAATAATAGAAACAAAAGTGAATTGCTGGGCAGTTTCACAGAACAAATTGAGACTAGTCACCATCATTATAGTTTTCCTCTGCAAGCATTAATACATCAAGCTGGTTCAGGCTTTGAATACAGACGTGCTGTTGGGCCTTTTATAAGCGGGGTGATGAAAGCCCACAGAAACAAAATGTTGCCAAAGGAATGGATTCTAATCCAATATAATCCAAATTCAGCAGAAAAAAATGTAGGGACACCTACATGGAACCTTATAGAATTAAGATAAAAGTTTTCAGTGCAGGCATGTATCTGGCGTGTTGGGCACACTTAAGAGCCACGACTGAGTCACAGATAACAGATTAAAATGATGTTACTGTGATGACCATGAATAGGAATTTTGCTGGAACACACGTGAACAATTCAAAAACAAAAAGGTAAAACATATTCTTTCGCATGCGTGCTCAGTCACTAAGTCGTGTCCAGCTCTTGTGACCCTGTGGACTGTAGTCTGCCAGGCTCCTGTGTCAATGGGATTTCCCAGGCAATAATACAGGAGTGTGTTGCCATTTCCTCCTTCAGGGGATCTTCCTAACTCAGGGATCAAACCCTCATCTCCTGCGTCTCCTTCATTGGCAGGCAGATTCATTTTCACCGAGCTGCCTATGTATGTACCTCATACATATTCTTTATGGATGACTAAAAGTCTTTCAAGGATTTAGGATAACACAGGAAAAACATAAACCAAAATGAATTGTGTATCTCAAAATGATTATAAATACTGAAATCAACTTGATTCTCTTTAAATTTGTTTGTACATATATATTTCTCAAAAAGTTAACACATTCGTTAGTGTTCATTCATTCACTAGAGTGGATAGAGGGACAAATGAGAGGGTTTCATTGTGCTTTTGTTGTGCTAGTGGTAAAGAAAAAGTGTTAGTCACTCAGTCGTGTCCAATTCTTTGTGACTCCATAGACTGTGGCCTGCCAGTCTCCTCTGTCTATGGAGTTCTCTATGCAAGAATACTGGAATGGGTAGTCATTCGCTTCTCCAGGGAATCTTCTCAACTTATGGACCAAACCTGGGTCTCCCACATTGCAGCCAGATTCTTTACTGTCTGAGCCACCAGGGAAGTGCTGCTTGCCAATGCAGGAGAGGTAGGGGATGTGGGCTTGATCCCTGGGTCGACAAGATCTCTTGGAGGAGGGCATTGCAGCCCATTCCAGTATTTTTGCCTGGATAATCCCATGGACAGAGCAGCCCAGTGGGCTACTGTCCATAGGGTTGCAAAGAGTTGGACATGACCAAAGCAACTTAGCATGCACGCATGTACATGTGTCACTTAGGCAGTATCTGGGATCAAAAAGCCTGAGGCACAGCTGGAAGAAGTAAATACAATCTGAAATTGTGGACACAGAAATACATGAAAGTATCTTGAAATTGGTCACTGAGCAAGGTTTGAGATGAGAGGCCAAAGAAAATATCATAATAAGGTATCATCTAGTATTGGACTGCCGTATCAGAGAGGCAGTCAAAAGTCAGAGGACTCAGCAGTGACAATTCAAGGCAAGTCAATGGGTTAAGCTAGGGAAGCCAGCATGCAGGTTTTAGGGAATATTGTGAGAGGGAAGAGGAAAAATCTTGGAAGAAGGCCAGATGGGAAATATGAAAATAGGACACAGAGTCATATGAATGGATAGATGGGTGTCAAGAACACTGTGAAGATTTTTCCATAGACCTTGACTATGAAGCCAAGATCTGCTTCAGCTGGAGACTGCAGACATAGTCCTTGCTAGAACTGGAGATTGTCCAAGTCTCAGGAGGGTCATTGCATACTCGTGGGGGACTGAGTGTCTGGGAGGATATAGAAATGTGAAGACATAGAAAAGAATAGATCTTTACAGGTGAGATACGATGAGTGAAAATGGAGTTTTCTGAGTTTAAGATGTATTAATAGGAATTGAACTTCAACCAAACCAGATTTGGAAACAAAGAGAAGCAGAGGCACTGTTTAGAGGATTTCAATAGGAAGCTCTATAGCCACATCCAAGGCAACGTTAAATTCTGGGAATCTTCAGTAACAACTTTAAGATCAGTGCCAGATCCAAGAGAATAACCTCTGTGCAATATTGAATAATAAAGAAGGATTACTTATCATTTTAAACCCCAGGGAATATACAGTCTGGAAACCAGACATCAAGTTATAAATGAACAGCTAAGATTAAGCAAAGTGACCAGATGTTACAGTAAGGAAAGTTTCCTTGAAATGAACTCTCTGAAGCCAAAGTCCAGAGTCTGCAGTGGTGTTTGTAGAAGGAATTCAGGTGGTCAGTGAATTTGACCTAACTTTTACTAATTTTCTGGCTGGAATTTACTGTTTCCTTCAATTATGAATATAGGCAATAAGCAACAATAATAAGAGCAGCATCTATAAACAATTGAAATCACAGATATTTTAAAATCCCATTAAATTTGTTGCAGACCTCAAAATATCTTTAATATTAATCCCTACTTCAAAACTGCAGTGGTATAGAAATTGATATAGAAATATATATGACTATATCACAAAGATGCTTTTGTGTAAAATTTGATTACAATATTTTAATATAGCTGTTTCATCATATTTTTATATGTTATTTTATACATTTAAAAATATTTTGAGAAGTCTGGTGCCTTCACAGATTTCTTGTATCCATTTTCCAGAGCTGACCTAACTAAGTATTATAAGCTGAGTAGCATAAACAGTAGAAGTTGATTGTTTCACGGTTCTGGAGGCTAGAAATCTGAGATCAAAGTGTTGTCACCATTGGCTTCTTCTGAGGACTCTAAGGAAGAATCTGGTCCGTGACTCTTTCTTAGTCTCTAGTGATTTTCTGAAAATATTTGACATTCCTTGGCTTCTAGATAAATCATTCCTATCTGCCTTCATCCTCACATGTCCTCCTCCTTGTGTATATGTCTCTTTCCATATTTCCCCATTTTTTTTTCATAAGGACTACAGTCACTATTGGATTAAGGCTCACCCTAATGACCTCACCTTTACTAGATTGCCTCAGTAAAGATCCTATCTCCAAATAAGGTCACATTCTGACATACTAGATGTTAAGGACTACAACATATATTTTAGGGTGGACATAATTCAACCCATAACACTTCCAAAGGATCTATTCAGTTCAGTTGCTCAGTCATGTACGACTCTTTGTGACCCCATGGACTGCAGCATGCCAGGCTTCCCTGTCCATTACCAACTCCTGGAGTTTACTCAAACTACGGGAGGGGAAGGGGGGGCGAGAGGGGTCCTTTTTTCCCTTTGCCTTTATATCTGTCAAATGCAGGGGACTCCATAGTCCTCCAATCCAGAGTCACTCAATAGTCTCTCAGTGACCATGTGAAGACTAACCAAAATATCTGCATTAGACATTGCCTGAGAGAAAAGCAAACATTTGTTGAGATGGAAAACTGAGATGTATGGGTTTTATTTTTTGTTTATGTTTTTTATGGGTGTTCTAAATCAATTAGTATCACTCATACAATAGAGCTTCACTGTCACTTGCTTATCAATGTCCCACATGTTAGTGCTTAACTCTAAATAGCATAATTATATCTACTTTATATAATACATGAAGTGATAATGTAACGGGGGAGTCATTAGCACACAAATGCTACGCATATGACATAAAATTCACAAATTTTTCCAAAATTCTAAAAATTGTTACCTCGCTAACAATGTATAATTTTTTTGTAAACTAATTTATGATTCTTGCGGCACTTCACTTCCTCACCTTATATCCTGTATCCAAGCTGGGCAGAAATAAAGAAACCGTCAACTAGATAGCGCATGCAGTGATGCACATTGGCCACCAGAGGACGGAAAAGCCTAAAGATTATCAACAGAAAAGGACTAAAAAGGGACTAGAGCTCAGGAGAGGAAGGAGGGAGGAGAGGGAGAAAGAAAGGGTCCAGCAAGCGGGGAGGAAGGGAAGGGAGGCTAAAGAGGTGGCAGAGGGGGGCTGGAAGGAGCAAAGAGAGGTGAAAAAAGCAGGAGAGACAAGTTATTGAAGGGAAGAAAGGATTTTCTCAACAGCAGCTTTTGACATTTGTCAGGGACCTTTATATTTTATAAAGTGTTATAGATACTGTTTCATCTTCTCCTCACACAACAATGCAGATAGCTAATGATTCCTATTTACATTTTTAAAGATTCTTTTTAAGTACAGTTAATTTATGATGTTGTATTAGTATCAAGTGTACAGAAAAATAATTCATAAATATATATACTTTTTCAGTTTCTTTTCGATTATATGTTATTACAAGATATCAAATATAGTTCCCTGAGCTACACAGTAAGTTTTTGTTGTTTATCTGTTTTCTATGGAGTAGTGTGTATATGTTAATATCCACGTTTTATTTTATTTCAACCTGAAATATTGAGACTCAAGAAAATAGAATGCTTTATACATGACAAAATGAAGAGAAACATGCAGGAGTGGGGAATCAAAGAGTACTGAACTTTTACTGTACTTTAGTTTTATTCATCTATTTCTATACAGGTAATTCTGCAAAACCTGTCTCAGAAGAGTCCTCATGTCAGACCTCAGACACAGACAAAAGGGTAAGATAGCAGTACTCAAAACTCAACAAAAGTCTGCCCTCAGGAACTTTGCATGCTACAGAGAGGGAAAGAGAAAATAGGTAAGTAACATGCAATATGTCAGATAGTGATCTAAATATTATGAAGAAAAATTAAGCACAGAAGAGAGAGAAAGAGAGACAGGGAGGAGGGATTCGTCGGGGAAGGTTTTGAGCAGCCTCTTCATCTGTAAAATGGGGCCAGGAGCCCCCACCTCCCAAGGTTCAAGGAACAAATGTCTTATTACAGGCCTTAGCAAGTGCTGAGTAAATGTAAACAGCTTTCCTGCCCTCACTCTCTCTGTGCCTTGAATGACCTTGACGTTTATACCAGGCCCCTCTTCCATGTATAACCCATCTTTCTCATAAGCCCCAGGGCTGCCTCTCCATCTGAGGATGTTTCTGTCTAAATGACACACAGGTACCTCTGACACAACATATACTGGGCTGCCATCGTCACCTGCTCAGCTCTTCCTTCTGGCTGTTCTGTCCCAGCAGTACTATTGCCCACCCCAGTCACCAAATCATGACCTTGGAATAAGCCTGAAAACTCTCTCTACCCTACCTCCAGCAAATGCCATTTCTATACAGAGCTGAGCCTACAGACTTTGCAGGATATGATAAAAATGTGTGGTCCCTTTATTTATTATTTATTAAAGTGGGGAAAGTGCTTTTAAAAATACTAAAATAGAAAGGTTTTCTCTTGAATCCTCCATAGCCTGTCTTTCCTTCAACTCATCATAGTGACTTTTTTTGCTAGTTGATACTTTGTAAGTAAAGAAAGATCAGACTTTTAATTCTTAACATGGATTTTACTGGACTCTACAATGTGCAATTTCAGTTTTAAACAAATATCAGCGCACTTTACTCCCAAGTAAAATCACTAAAATTATGTTACAAGGAAGAACAAAATCTGACTACATGTTGGATTGGTTTCTTTTACTTTAACCTTTGTTTCTCATTGCTTTTGTTCACTAAAATGATGATGTCTATACATCATCTGCCTGTCTCAGGGATCCCTGCCTCTAGGCCTGGAAGTTAAACCAAAGTGCCTTTGTTCAGGAAAATATGCTGATCCTGTCCACCTGTAGATGGTTGCAAGAAAGAAAAAATGAAAACATCCCATCCCTGAGGCTGGGAACATTCCAGGACATATTTGTGAGATTAATGGCCTTTTTAATTTACTTCCTCACCTCCTCACCCTCTCTATTCTATTATAGAAACAGGCATCCAGATCCCAATAAGGTAGTTATTTTGAGACACTAGCCTGCTATCTGAGAAAATAGCCAGCTTTCCCAATACAGTTGCCATTCCTTGTCTCAACATCTCATCTTTATTGGTATTGATTGGTTGATTGGTTTTGAGTGTTTATTGGTTTATTGGTGTTGAGTGGTGAGCAGAGAAAGCTTGGCGTCAGTAACAATTACACCACTTAGACCCAGGAACAGTTACGCCATTTGTATCTCATAGCACATACATACATTTCACTCTTACCAGAACAGTGGAGACTATGCACAAAGCTAACTCCATTGCCATTATTTCTCTTCTTCACTTTCATACCTTCTATGACACATTCCTTGACTTATTGATAAATGAGGAAGAATGAGAGGAAAAGGAATGATGTATTGCCCTATCTTTTCCCTGACTTTCTATGTCATCATTTTCAGCATAAGTGGCACTCAGTCGTGTCCGACTCTTTGTGACCCCACGGACTTCAGCCACCAGGCTCTTCTGTCCATGGAATTCTCCAGGCAAGAATAATGGAGTGGGTTGCCATTTCTTTCTCCATTTTCAGCATAAGTGGTTGGCAAATACAAGGAAGTAGCACGTGAAGGGTACGATAGGACTGTGTTTCTTAGGACTTCATTGGCTTCTTTTGGCATGGGAAGCAAAGTTTGGTTCAAAAGGGAGGCATGGCCCCTAGGGCCTGTCAGCATCTCATTTTCTCAGTTGTATGTGCAACTTGCTGACCTCATACTCACTCTCAGTCTCGCTGGACTTCCTCACATTGTAGCCCCCCCCCACTAGAATTTTGTGCTCATAGAGCATCATAAATAACTCGAATGGAGCTGCCAAAACAGTGGACACACTTACTGTTCACATATCCCCTCCTCATGACCTTGCTCAGGTGGCCCATTGGACTGCACTTAAAATATATAAAGATAAAATTATTTAAAATTTCAAGATGGCAACAACAGAGTCTTAAACCAAGAGTGGCGCCCTACCGAGTATGGATCCCGTGCCCCTGCACAGGTGACACACCTCTGAAGTCACCCTGTTGGGGCCGCTATGGCAAGGGCAAGAGGAACTCCATCTTGAGGCCTGTCAGCCATCTTAAGGCAGGATGTGAACTGGGCCTGAACTTTGCCCAAGAATGAGGAAACCACTGTTAAAGAAAAGCCAGGTCTCCTTGGAGACCTCCCTCCCCACAGATGGCAAACATGTCAAAAAACAAGATTGGAGTTAAGGTCAGGCTGCCCCAGTTAGACTAACAATGAAGATATCCCCCTTGAGATTTTCCTCCCCCATCTCCACCAGTGGAAGAGGCTCCCTTCCCTCCTACTGCGCCACTGAGTATGGTGGGAGCAACTGCGCCAGCATTATACCCACTCCTCCCTGGTGTAGAAGAGGGGGAAAAGGGAGAGCCAAGTGTTCAGAGGTGGCTGAGGTCTACAAAGGAGCCACGAGAGAGACATTGTGCAGGTGCCTCTCAGGGAGGTCCAAACGGCACCATAGATGGGGCACATCCAACCTGGCCCCCCTGCCGTTAACTACAGACGTTCTCCAGCGTGGATCTCTTGAACTGGCAAAGGCACGCCCCTCCTTATTCTGAGAAGCCCCAAGGCACAATTCACCTAATAGAGACTATTTGAGGACCCACCATCTGGTGTGGGATGACATAGCTCAGCTTCTCCTCACCCCCTTCAGTATTTACCTGCTTGGACTTGAAAGATGGTTTCTTTTGTATGAGTGGCTCCAATTAGCCCAAAGATTTCTGCTTTCGAATGGGAGGACCCTGGGATGGGTCGAAAGACCCAGATGACTTGGACTCAGCTGCCACAAGGATTCAAACATTCTCCTACAATATTTGGGGAAGCCCTGACAACGAGCTCCTCTCCTTCCCATCAGATGCTGAGTGCCAGATCCTGCAATATGTGGATGACCTACTTCTGATGGCAGAGACTCGTACTCAATGCTGGGAAGGAACTAAGACTCTCCTGGGCCTGCTAGAACAGGCCGGATATAAGATGTCATGAAAAAGGCCTAAATCTGCCAGACTGAGGTAAAGTACCTGGGATTTCTTATAAAGGAGGGGAGGCATGCCTTGGGCTTAGAACAGAAACAAGTGATCAATCAGATATGCCAGCCTACTCTCAAAAGGCAAGTGAGAGAATTTTGGGGAGCCGTGGGGTTCTGCTGGATTTGGATACCTGGATAGCTAAAGCCTGGTATGCCACCACTAAAGACCCCAGGAATGACTCTCTAATTTGGGGTCCAGAACAGAATCACGCTTTTGAACTATTAAAGAGAGCCGTAAAGGCCCCCACACTAGGCCTCCCTGATTTAACCAAACCTTTCACTGCGTACGTCCGTGAGAAGGAACAAGTAGCGCGGGAGTGCTGACACCAGCAATAGGTGTCTACCTGCGGCTTATCCAAAAGGTTGATCCTGTAGCCTCTGGGTGGCCCCCATGCCTGAGAGCAGTGGCAGCCGCCACCATTTTAATGAGACAGGCTGACGAACCATGGGACAGGCTATCATAATAAAAGCACCACGTGCCACCGTCACTCTCCTAATGGGGCCTGGGGCAAGGTGGCTTTCCACCTCTCAGATGCTGCATTCCCAAGGACTTTTAACAAAAATCCCCACCTTAAGGGTGGAACCCTGTCAGGCTTTAAACCCAGCAACTTATTTACTGGTGAGCCAAGGCACTCCCAGCCATAGCTGTGAGGAGATGCTAGAGGAAATCTCTTCTAGCCGACCAGACCTCAGAGACATCGCCTTAAGTCAACCAGACTTACCACACAGACAGGACCGCCTACTTGGAACAAGGACACAAGAAAACTGGATACGCGCTAACAACAGACGCAGTAGTCGCAGTAGTCGTCGAAGCAGGACGACTCCCCCTCATACTGGTCGGCTCAACGAGCAGAGCTCTGGGCGCTGATAACCGCTACTGCTAAGTCACTTCAGTCGTGCCCGACTCTGTGCGACCCCATAGACGGCAGCCCACCAGGCTCCCCCGTCCCAGGGGTTCTCCAGGCAAGAACACTGGAGTGGGTTGCCATTTCCTTCTCCAATGCATGAAAGTGAAAAGTGAAAGTAAAGTCGCTCAGTCGTGTCCGACTGTTCGCGACCCCATGGACTGCAGCCCACCAGGCTACTCCGTCCATGGGATTTTCCAGGCAAGAGTACTGGAGTGGGGTGCCATTGCCTTCTCCAGGGCGCTCATAGGGGGCCCTGAAATTGGCTAAAGGTAAGAAGGTAAATATATACACTGACTCACGGTATGCCTTGCTACCATACATGTACACGGGGCCATATATAAAGAAAGGGGGCTATTGACTGCAACTGGCAAAGAGATAAAAAATAAAGAGGAAATTTTGTTACTGGTGGAAGCAGTAATGCACGGTAACGGCCACCAGAGGGCAGACACACCACAGGCGAAAGGGAACTAACTGTTCGGCTGATCGAGGAGCAAAACAAGCAGCTGCCCAGGACAAAATAGCAACCAAACTTACGGTGACGCCTGTGGTGTCTAGCCTACTAACTGCCCAAGCGGCCCCAGTCTGTGACAAAGAAGAAACCACCTGGGTGCAAACTGAACAAGGAACACTACAGGAGGACGGATAATGGGAGCTCCTGGATGGGAGATTCTTCATCCCCTCTAGGCTGGCATTTCAACTAGTTACGGACTTCCATCAGTCCACCCATTTAAAAAAGACAAAAACCTGTGAAATTTTTGCCCGCTATGTTGTCATACCATGTCTAACAGTCTTATGTGCCAATGCAAGCTGACGATGGATAACCTGTGCCAGGAATAACCCGGCTCCAAGGAGACAGCCCCTCCCGGAATAAATTAAAGGGAACCACACCATTTGAACATCTGGACTTCACTGAGGTAAAGCCATGCCGAGGCTACAAATATTTACTGATGATGGAATGTACCTTTATATCTCACCAGGACTGAGAAAGCAAAGGAAGTGGTCCGAGCATGTTGAGAGACATTATTGCTAGGTTTGCGTTCCCTCTGAGTATAGGATCACATAACGGGCCCCCATTTGTGGCTGTTACTCCAATTGATGTGCAAAGCAATGAATATCAAATGGAAACTATATGCGGCATATAGACCACAAAGTTCAGGGGTGGTTGAGAAAATAAACCGGACCATCAAAGTAACTTTGGCAAAATGGGTGCAAGAGACTGGGGCCCCCTGGATGGATATGCTGCCACTAGGGTTGATGAAGATCAGAATGACACACACCCGCCCCCAACCTGGGGTATTCCCCCTATAAGACAATGTTCGAGAGGCCTCCCCCTCTTATTCGGGAAGTAAAAGGCAATCTATTACAGAAAGGAGGGATGGAGGTGTCATGGCTAGGGAAAGGTGATCCATGACCTCACCCCTTAAGTTCAAAAAAGAATTCCATTTTCTCTAGTCACTGCTTTACACCCATACTCACCGGGAGATTTACTATGAGTAAAGGATTGGAAGCAACAGACGCTGTCCCCCACCTGGAAAGGGCCAAACACAATTGTACTAACCACTTCCTCTGCAGTTAAAGTTGCAGGTGATTACTCCCTAGATTCATCACACCCGACTCAAGACAGCAGCAGAGGAAAAGGGACATTGGACCACCCATTCTAACCCAGAGGAGCCACTGAAGACCCGACTTGTTTTCCATTGGCAACCACAGATTCAGGATGGAGCCACTGAGAATAATTCTGCTATTCCTGATTGGCATGATGACCCTACCGGGACTGCAAACAGGATACTGTGTTCCTGTCCTGGGCCCACTCATATGCAAACTTCCATAATACTTCTAACTGTTAGGTTTGTGGGGCCATGCCTTTGTCAGTGATGGATGGACTTCCTTGCTGGGTGTCTCCCCTATGCAGAGGGGACTTCAGATCCCTCTGCTCATTTTTGAGACAGCAATGAGAGGCATTTGCTTCCTTGGTAACTCACAACCTGCCACTTCTTACTTGGCATAACCTGGAGTTTAACCAAATTGATTGCGGCCATGGAATAACATTTGAGGTAAATGCAAGCCTTACAAAAGTGGCCAAAGCCTATACCTTTTACTTAAAAAATAAACAGAATGAGAACGCAGTGGCCAGTGAGAAGGGCCAACCCATCAGGTAATTGGAACAATTTTACCAGATATGGGATGAATATTTTTGGGTGACCCCAGAAAAAAAGTCAACCGATTGTCCCTGCCCGTATCTGTAGGGAACAAAGGGAACAAAAAGCTGGATTTGCTGACCAGACCATAAGTTAAGTCACTCAGTCATGTCCGACTCTTTGCGACCCCATGGACTGTAGCCCACCAGGCTCCTCCATCCATGGGATTCTCCAGGCAAGAATACTGGAGTGGGTTGCCATTTCCTTCTCCAGGGGATCTTCCTGACCCAGGGATCGAACCCAGGTCTCCTGCATTGCAAGCAGACGCTTTAACCTCTGAGCCACCAGGGAATAACATTAACTATTTCTCCCATATTAGAGGCAGACGCTTTAACCTCTGAGCCACCAGGGATATTCCATGGATCAAAAAAAAAAAAAAAAAGAAAGAAATATGTGGGATATTTGTCCTCTGAGAAATGTGAACAATATTAGAGGTCAGTTATCACCCGAATTTACCAGCCCACTGGCCTGGCTCAGACTGGAAGTACAATCCCTGGGATTAGATGGCACCCCTAACGGCACCCACAAAGGCATCCACCTTTGTGGATCAGACCTATGGCCATGGCTTCCAGTCAGTTGAGTAGGCCGCCTTACATTACGGTTTGCCTTTGCTCATGGAAGTGTTAAGCCACCCTTGCAACAAGCCCCAGTAAATTTGCCTTACTTACATGTGCGTTGGGTTAGGTCTGTGTTTCAGTGCTATGATTATATAGCTGCCTTGTTCATATCATCTATCAGTTCAGTTCAGTCATTCAGTCATGTCCATCTCTTTGTGACCCCATGGACTGCAGCACGCCAGGCCTCCCTGTCCGTCACCAACTCTCAGAGCTTACTCAAACTCATGTCCATCAAGTAGGTGATGCCATCCACCATCTCATCCTCTGTTGTCCCCTGCTCCCACCTTCAATCTTTCCCAGCAACAAGGTCGTTTCAAATGAGTCAGTTCTTCATGTCAGGTGGCCAGAGTATTGGAGTTTCAGTTTCAGTATCAGCCCTTCCAATGAATATTCAGGACTGACTTCCTTTAGGATTGACTGGTTGGATCTCCTTGCTGTCCAACAGACTCTCAAGAGTCTTAACACCACAGTTCAAAAGCATCAATTCTTCAGTGCTCAGCTTTCTTTATAGTCCAACTCTCACATCCATACATGACTACTGGAAAAAAAAACAAAGCTTTGAATAGATGGATCTTTGTTGGCAAAGTAGTTATTCTGTTTTTTAATACGCTGTATAGGTTGGTCATATCTTTTCTTCCAAGGAGCAAGCATCTTTTATTTTCATGGCTGCAGTCAACATCTGCAGTGATTTCAGAGCCCCCCAAAATAAAAGTCTTTCACTGTTTTCATTGTTTCCCCATCTATTTGCCATAAAGTGATGGGACCAGATGTTATGATCTTAGTTTTCTGAATGTTGAGTTTTAAACCAACTTTTTCCACTCTCCTCTTTCACTTTCATCAAGAGACTCTTAAGTTCTTTTTTGCTTTCTACCATAGGGGGAATGTCGTCTGCATATCTGAGGTTATTGATATTTCTCCCAGAAATCTTGACCCCAACTTATGCTTCATCCAGTCCAGCATTTCTCATGATGTACTCTGCATATAAGTTAAATAAGTTGGGTAACAATATACAGCCTTGATGTACTCCTTTCCTGATTTGGAACCAGTCTATTGTTCATGTCTAGTTCTAACTGTTGCTTCTTGACTTGCAAACAGATTTTTCAGGAGGCAGGTGAGGTGGTCTCGTATTCCCATCTCTTTCAGAATTTTCCAGAGTTTGTTGTGATCCACACAGTCAAAGGCTTTGGCATAATCAATAAAGCAGAAATAGATGTTTTTCTGGAACTCTCTCACTTTTTCAATGATCCAGTGGATGTTGGCAATTTGATCTCTTGTTCCTCTGCCTTTTCTAAATCCAGCTTGAACATCAGGAGGTACACTATTCACATACTGTTGAAGACTGGCTTGGAGAATTTTTGAGCATTACTTTGTGTGAGATGAGTGCAATTGTCCACTAGTTTGAACATTCTTTGGCATTGCCTTTCTTTGGAATTGGAATGAAAACTGACCTTTTCCAGTCCTGTGGCCACTGCTGAGTTTTCCAAATTTGCTGGCATATTTAGTAGCACTTTAACAGCATCATCTGTTAGGATTTGAAATAGCTCAACTGTAATTCCATCATTTCCACTAGGTTTGTTCATAGTGATGCTATCTGAGACCCACTTGACTTCACACTTCAGGATATCTATCTCAGGTGAGTGATCACACCATCATGATTATCTGGGTCGTGAAGATCTTTTTTGTACAGTTCTGTGTATTTTGCCACCTCTTCTTAATATCTTCTGCTTCTGTTAGATCCATACCATTTCTGTCCTTTATTGAGCCCATCTTTGCATGAAATGTTCTCTTGGTATCTCTAGTTTTCTTGAAGAGATCTCTAGTCTTTCCCATTCTATTGTTTGCCTCTATTTCTTTGCACTGCTCACTGAGGAAGGCTTTCTTATCTCTCCTTGCTATTCTTTGGAACTCTACATTCAAATGAGCATATATTTCCTTTTCTCCTTTGCCTTTCACTTCTCTTGGAGTACAAAAAAATTTCCTTTCATGTTATTCTTTAATAAACTCTATCTGGGCAAGAAAAAGACCCACTGGACTTGAGCCAAGGAACTATGCATTTGTGTGACACTTCTCAGCTGGGTGGAACTTCCTTTCCTGCTCTCATTGCCTGACTCACCAGCCTGCACAAAAGCCAGCTGGCCCCCTCATCAGTCAGCCTGAGCTGAGGTTAGGGTCAGGGTCAGCACGTGCAGCCTCTGCAACAGGGCAGGCCTGCTGCACAGCTAAACCGGTTCAGAAGTCAGGCTTTGCAGTAGACAGAGCAGGGTTCACTCTGGCATTGCTGCTTGCTGGCTGAGTGACTTTCCTCCGTTTATTCAACTTCTCTCATCCTCATTTTTTTCAGAAAATTGAGGTTTGGTGCAAGGACAGAAGAGCCTGACATGCTGCTGTCCATGGGGTCACAAAGAGTCAGACATGACTTAGCAACTGAACAACAAAGCAGAGATAGGAGGAAAGGATGGAGAAGACAGATACTTGAGATGGAAGCATTTTGAAAGGAGACTTTCAATGATGGGATGTAAAGGGTGCTGCCCACAGCAAGAAGTCACATCAGAAGTGAGCCAGCAACCCTGCCTTCCACCTTGTCCACCACTTCCTTTTCTCTCCAGGCCCTGCCTCTCCAGTCTATTCTAGTACATTTCTTTCCTGTACCTCGGGGTCACCTGCCTTTGTACCACCAGGGGCTGCTTTCATTTTCTATTTGTGTAATGATCCCTTCAGTAAGAGATCTTTTAGCCAGATGCAAAAGCAACATTACCAATTCCTGTCTCCAAATACCTGGGACCCAGGGTCTCTTCCCTGCTAGAAGTCCTCCAGATCAGATTCCCAGAATAAAACAGGAGTAGCATGGGGCCAAGGAAAGATCACTAGGCTAAAAATCTGAAACCCAGTTATGTTATGACTTTGGATACATCCATTAAAGCATCTTAGCCAAGACTGTCTGCTGCAAAAGGATAAGGAGAAAGGGAGGGGAACTAAATGAGATCTGTGATATTATGAATTCTGAGAAAGCCTAGGCTCTAAAACGGTCGCATTGATAAGGGTAATGAAGTGCCAGAACCTCTCTCCTGACTTATAAAATGTTTTGAAGGTTCTTAGGAAGAAGCTTTAGGAGGGAGACGCTATAATGATCAAAGACTTTCGTGGGTGAGGTGACATTTGAAGACACAAACAAATGAGCCTGGTGTGCTGCAGTCCCTGGGATCACAAAGAGTCAGACACGTCTTAGCCACCGAACAACAACAAAGTCGCAAACCAGTCACAGTCCTGGCACAGTCCAGAGCGGCAATTGCAGAGAGCTTAATGGAGGGACCATTTGCAAAGGTTAGGGAAGGGACACCAGCAAGGAACGGTGACGTACTCTGAGGCCAGTGCAGGAACATCACTACTGGGTCTGAAGGAGCAAAGGGAGAGTATTTTCCAAGCAGGTGAGATCTGTAGCTGCAGTAGTCTCCCAGCAAAGCTGTGACTCTAGAGCAGGGAGGCAGCCACTGCCACCTGCTGCCCAGTTGGAACTGAGACCCTGGAGTCTCCGTTATCCCCTCTGGATTTTGCTGTCGTCCCCTCTGGGCAGATCCCCTCCAGAAACCAGATTGCAAAGACTGCTGAATCTGCCCTCAGGGCTCAGCAGACTGGGAAAAAGTAAGAAGTAGATTGGGGTTGGGGGAGTGTGAGAGAAGTTCAGATAAAGATTAACCGCCCAGACAACTCTTCAGATTTGCCATTTAGAGGGATAGCTCAATGTTAATCAATGAACGCAGTGTTGAGTTGATTGGAGTGAGAGCTAATAGAGCCATAGCTAATATTTATCAAGCATTCTGTGCCAGGCACTGCACCAAGGCTTCACACACACACCCGGGTTCCATCTTCACAGCCTTCTTGCAAAGCCATCACTACAGTTCAACGTGTTTTGTAGAGGAAACAGAGAAGTAAATAACATGCCCAGGTTCACACAGCCAGCAAAACAAGTGGACTCAAACATGAATCCAGATGGCATAGCCCTAGAAATACTTGCCCTTTTCGGCAAAATGCTGTACCCCTAGGTCAAGAACACATTTACTCCCCACGTCTGGGTATCATCTGGATTTGTGGGCCTTAAAAGCTGCCTCAGCCAGAAAGAGGCTCAAATTTGGAAAGGACTTTTGCAGAGCATTTATCCCACTGAAGTTTACTGAGGGTATTAATACTTGGTGACTCATTTGATCTGTGTCTTTTCTGGGTTCTTACTGCTCTAGAACATCATTTTTGTAATTTTACCCACTTTGCCTGCACGCCGTGAAAGTTGTCTCCTGATTTTAATAAGAAAATCGCACTCCTGACTCCATCCCTACCTGACCTTTCTTCCTAGCACTAGCTCCTGTCCCTGTTGTCCTTTCATCATCTTGCAAATCCCTATAGGACTAAAGAAGTGAAAAATGTTTATCAGATACACACTGCATTGAGCTTTCTTTTTGGTTCTGTTTTAACATAAAATTATTTGCCTCCAGCTTGTTCTTCATTCCCAGGTCCCCCAGCCATGTCACTGCCCTGTATCCAGTGACCCATGAAATATGGCCAACAAGCCGGCTGAGCTCAAAGGCCTCGTGGCAGGTGATATGAGTTCCCAGTAGGCAGTGCTGTGGCGAAACTGACCAACTCAGGTGTGTGCAGGCTGATCTCTAGACTTCGCTTCTCTCCCTGAAAACATCGATATCTTACATCATAAATGTAGAGGAAAGGGGTTCACAGTCCAGAGTTCATCCCCATCATAGACAGTGTCACCATCGGGGCAGGGGCACTGTGATCAGACACATCTACCTGGAGTTCTCGGGGTGCCCTGCCAAGGGCAGATACAGCCCGTGAGTACTCCCCAGCCTCTGCCTGAGCTCCCGCCTGAGAGACCAGGCAGTGGGCCATATTGCCTGGAGCCCGGGTCCAGCCTAGTGTCTGAATCGCAAAGTGATTCAAAGACTGACTCACCCCGAGGAGCAGAGAAATGTGAGTGCCTGAGGATTGGCGGTGGGGAAACAGCCAGCAGGTGTGAGCCGCAGGCTTCTGGAAGGCCCAGGCCCGCCGACTCCTCTCTCTACTCCTCTGCTCCTGCCTCCATGCTCAGCACAGGTCTGGCCCACAGCAAACAGTGCTCTCTGCTTAGAAACTCAAGCCAGCTTCCTTGCCTCCCAGGCCAGCTCCCTTCTGCCTGCTGCCTTGCTTGGATTCTCTGCTTCTCCCTTGAAAGCTCCAGGCAGAAGTATTCATTCATTCTGCAAAATGGTTGCTGAGAGTCTCCTGTGGTTAAAGTTCCCTGATTTAGCAAATTGTAATACAAGGTATTTTACCTAGTGATCCTACCAATATAGAGAGATGAAAACATTTCAAGAGTTATGGACAAAAATAAAGCAGGGACTCAGATGTATCTGTTCTCCCAGACTCCTGAGGGAGAGGTGTGACCCATCTTAAGGTTGGTCCAGTGTCCTTCCTTCATTCCTACCTGTCTCCTCCTCTTCTCGCTCTTACTGGTTGGGAAGCTGCTCACTTGGCAGGGAGCAACCCTTGGGGTGACTGACTTTGCAGCTGAGGTATGAAGGACAGTGAACTTCCTGGTTCCCTCTTCCCGCAAGTGAGACAGGAACCCATGGACATCCAACAGCAGCAGGAGCAGTCCTCTCGGGTCATGAGCTTGGACAAGGATGGGACCCATCTGCACTGCAAAGGGCAGGCCTGTAGCTCTCCCACCGGGAGATGCCAAGTCAGAGTCCCTGAGCACTCACCATTTGCCCAGGGCTGGGACTTCCGTGAAGCCACCGCTGCTGGGCAGAAGGATGCAGGTGAGGATGGTTTTTAAAGGAACAGAGGGCAGTAGTGTAGTTCTCTTTCTTTTAGCCTCTTTGCAAATGGTCTGAATCATTTCTGGAAATCCTCTTGGTCTTTAAAAAAAAAAAAAAAACGAGAACCAAAAAATTTTTTGTGATGAAACGTAATGAAGAATCCTTTAATAAACAAATTGTTTATAAACGACGGAGACACATTTGGTAGGGACTGACGAAACACAAGTTGTGATCCCCTTTCTTTCTTACCGGTTCTTTTAAACACTTTCTGAAAGTCCCCAATTTTTTCTACTGACCCACAGAGAAGATTCCTTATGATTGGGACAGACCATCAAGAGTGTAATCCCTAGAGACTAAAGTATCCTGATTCGGTAACGAATAAAAAGATCTAATAAACGTTGAAATATCTCTGTCTACAAGCCTCTTCCGTTACCGTTAGGTGAGGTCATAAGAACGGACCTTTTAGGGTACCTGTCTCCTCGGAACATCCGGCGTCAGGTACCCCAGCGATTCTCAGCCTGTGCTGACTCGCTGAAGTGAAAGTGAAAAGTGAAAGTACGTAACCTCTTCCGTTACCGTTGGGTGAGGTCACAAGAACGGACCTCTTAGGGTCCCTACCCCCTCAGACCACCCGACGACAGATGTCCCAGCGTGTCTCAGCCTGTGCTGAATCGTCGTCGTCGTCGTCGTCTCTGTCTACAATTAAATATCTTGTGACTCTCATTATGTTTAACAAGGACAGGAATCACTACGTTTACTGAAGAGAGACTATCTCTTATATTCTAAAACGTTTAGTTTAGGAGTAAATTTGGTGAAAATTGTAAAAATGACCAAAAGAATAATTTATTATCCAATTTATTCAATAAACGTGTCAGAAAAAAATATAAATGGAAAATTTTTTAATAGGAAATAATCCTGTATGTCTCGTAAGTGACATTTCGGCAATGGTCATGTTTTATCGACCCTTTACTATGTTTTGTCAGGTGTTAGATCCCAATTTAAAATACCTCTTTCCTGTTTATATATGTTTATTTCTTCATCCAAAGACACTCTTCATTACTCATTAGTCTGTTTTGTGGTACTACGAAATCAGAGTCCTTTTTAACGGTCTTAGATAAAACAGTTATTTTTAAGATGACATAATCCTTCCCATTGTTGTTGACTAACAAGTGACAAAGAAATTGGGGGTGTTGTTACTGTAAGTAGTCTATGACCCTCCTTTAAACGAATACCGTAACCGGAATCCGTGTTATATTTATGTCCAGTGATGACTCTGTTCTGGCTTGTATGGGTAGTTTTTATTTTATTAATTTAACTTTTCCTGCACATAAAACGTGTCACTGAATTTGCAAAACCTCTTTGGAAAGGCTCTCTAGTTACATGGAATCCTTTTGCTGATAGAGAAATAAAAGGTTTACACTTTAATTTTTTTGTTTTTTTTTTTTGACTCAGTGGTATTTATTGGGCTTCCTGGTGATTCAGTGGTAAAGAACTTACCTGCCAATGCAGGAGATGCAGGTTCCATCCATGGATGGGGAAGATCCCCTTGAGGAGGAAATGACAGCCCACTTCAGTATTTTTGCCTAGGCAATCCTATGGACGGAGGAGCCTGGTGGGCTACAGCCCATCCGGTCTCAAAAGAGTCAGACATGACTTAGCGACTAGACAGCAACTAAATGAATAGCATGGCCTGGGTGCTAAGGGATATTTAAAAGAAACACATGAGTAAAAGTTCACATAGAAAGCCGAGTTCTCTTCTTGAAGCTTGCTTGTTGATCTGACGGTACTGATAACACAGGTAATATTATTGAACCCTCCCCATTATAGTGGAGACATAGGGACACAGGGTGCTTGGCTGAAATTACAAGTAGAGCCTGCAGTGGAGGTGGGACTAGTACTCAGGGCTTCTAATTCCCTGCATCATCCACTTCCCTACCAAAAATATACTTCTATTAACAGTTGCAAGTAAAGTCAGGGGCTCCCACATTCCTCCCACATTCAGGGCGATTTTTACTGGAAGGCATCTATTCTCATGATCTGAGGAAAAGGGGACAATTTCCACCCCTTCCTCCAGACCCCAGTTTTAGTTCCGTATTTCAGGAGTGATTTGAACCTCCTTGATTTAACACTTAAAGAATCTGCCTGAGGTGCAGGAGACCTGGGTTCGATCCCTGGGTTGGGAAGATCCCCTGGAGAAGGGAAACACTACCCACTGCAGTATTCTTGCCTGGAGAATTCCATGGTTAGAGGAGCCTGGGGGGCTATAGTCCGTGGAGTTGCAAAGACACGGACATGACTGAGTAACTAACACACACACACACACCCAGAGCCTTTATACTTACTTGTTGTCATTCCATGCTGACTCTTAAAGGATCTTGGTTTCCCAGCCATCCTGTGGGAGGGAATGGGACAGAGCTGGAGTCACTCATTCTCCCAGCCAGGCCCCTCTGCTACTGGTCTGGCCCAGGCATCTTGGGGAGTCCTGCAGCATCCTCTGGGTGCCCCAGCACCCCCAGGCCTTGGCTCTTTCCTGCTTTTCATTGCAGGAATAATGTCCAGCACTTCCAGTTCAGCCACTGTCTTCCTGAAGGACTTTCCTTGGGCAACAGCTCAGACCTCACTTCTGCTTCTTCTGGGACTTCTCCTGCTGACTGCTCTTGGTTTCATCTGGAAACTTCGCCGAGAGAAAGATCGAGAATGCTGGACCAAAGGTAAAGGAATCAGAAGACTGAGGCAGTGAGGTCCAAAGAAGACTACGGAAAAGGGATTGGACAGAGGGGAAAGGGGAGGACCAGGACTAAGAGGGAGAAGGGGATTTGAAGTTGAGGTTTTTATATTCAGTCTTTCCTCCCTCAATACCAGCACCCCCACCTCTTTACTTCCCCGATCCTGGGACCCTGACTGTGCCCTGGCTTTTCTAGTTGGGGGAAAGCTCACTGGACTTACTGCACACATGATGCAGGAAAGGGCCTCCTGCAGACCCTTTCCATGTAAACCTGGCCCTTCTCCTATGAACAGTGCTGATTCATTTCTTGTCCTTTTGCAGAGCAACTCCAAAGAGAGCTCCGTAAGTTCCGTTCTTCCTCCTCCTGCGTGTACGATTTGGGAACCTCTCATGTATCACTGATCTCATGAAGTTTCTTTCTTCTACTTCAGGCTGGAGAAAAGCCCAGAAAGTGGATGGTGAGTAAATTGGAATTTTTGTTTTTCATCTAAGCCTTTATCTGTTTCATCTAATAAGTGCCTTTCTCCTGATTCTTTCCTCTGAAGCCTTGCTCATTCTTGCACTACCTGGACTTAAGCCTATAACTCCAATAGCTCTGTTGATATGTCATGGATGTCCCAAAGGTTTTTCAAACCTGTGGCCAACACTGAACTCCATTCCCTGTGCCCTTCCTCCTCCCCTCCCCTCACCATCCAATGCTACCACCACCCACCCAAGGGGGCTCCTTTCTCTCCTTCCCTCAGGGCAAGTCCTTTTACTGCTTAGCCCAGGACCCCTTCTCAGGCATAGAATACCTCCCCCAATCTTTCTTTCTTCTTTTGTCACAGATCCCTGGGAGTAGATTATCAAGACCCTTCTCTCAACAGCAAGCTGCTTCTGTTCCCTCAAGAGCTACTGCTGCCCTTTTCCTTTTAAGACTTTTTGTTTAAATAAATATTAGGAAACAGACAAAAATATTAAAAAACAACCAGCATAAACAAGACCTTGCCTGTGAAAAGTTTTCTATAGTTTAGAGTTTCAAAGTAAACTTGCTAAGATAGAAATCTGATCACATTCCTCTTAAGCCCCAAACCATCTGTGGTTTCCCATTGGCCTTCTGCCATCTTATTAGGGTGGATATTTGTAAATTCTAAAAGGATTTTCAAATTTCTAAGAAAAATTGTCTTAATGTCAATTTTTGTCAAAACTAACACAACCTAAGCAGATTCTGCATCACCTGCTTAATAGCCTTTTTTTTTCTGTTAATTAATTATTGTGTGAATGGTTCTAGCTTCCAAGCTAACTGCTGTGTTCATAATTGCATTAGTGACAAAGGAACTGTCTAAAGACAGATTTTAACTTTCATTGCTACATTTTTTAATTGGCTCCCTCAGGACTTTGAAGATTTATTTTCAGAGGAAATTAATTTGTGTCTAATCGAGGTTTTTACATAACTTAATTGAAGAAACACTACATTAAAGGGTAAAGTCCAATCTGCAGTTTTTATCCCTGCAATGCAGTCAGCCTTAATGGTCCAGTCCAATTTCTGTTCCATCCCTGGACACTCCCTGACACGCGCCACCCCACACTGGACCGACCACACCACCAGCAGTGCCCCACATGCAGCATTCATTTTCCCACTTCTGTGCCCATTTCCTCTGTCTGCTCATCACATCTGTTGACCTTGTTCGTTGTACTCATTCAGACAAACTGGAATAGGCTCCTTAACCTCTTTGAAGTTCTACTTTTCCCACCTAGAAATTGATTTAATTGCAACTACTACTTTGAGCAGATGTTAGTAAATGAGATAAAGGTGAGGACACCCAGTACATTCGTAGCACGTAGCTAAGTTCAGTGAACATTAGCTTTGACCCTTCATCACCACATCCTTTTCCCACACCTCTAAAGGTGATGCAACCCTGTACCTCAGAGAAAAAAGAGAAGGGAGGGGGGCAAACTTCCTGCCCCGCCACCTGCACCTGCCCTTTCTGATCTGTAGGCTCCGACTTTAACAGAGCAGGCATCTTTTTCCCTTTCTGATGCTATTTCCTCATTCTTGTCCTGGATCACTCACTCTCCACGTTCCCTCATGGATTCTCTATTCATTTCATTCATTCATTCATCAGCTCAACAAAGATCCACAGCTGTTAACTATGTTACTAGTAACTAATAACTAAGTTACTCTTCTAAGTGCCCTAGGTACAGAAATGAACACAACAGAAATATCCCAATCACAAAGAATCTACCTTCTAGTGGAAGAAGATTAAAAAAAAAAAAGAAATAGTATCATATACAGTTTGGCATATGATAATAAGTGCTCAGGAGATAACAGAATATTGCATTGGAAGGTGCAGTTTAAAATAAGGTGGTAAACTGTACACCTGTAACAAAATATTGTACATCAACTATACTTCAGTTTAAAAAATTATAATAAAATAGAGTGATGGTGAAGTAGAGGAGCAAGCCACAGGAATAGCTGAGGGAAAAGCATTCTAAGTAGAGAAAACCACAGCGCCAAAGCCCAGTGTCAGAAACACACTAGTTTGTTTGAAGAGTAGCAAAGGGGCAGGTGCTGCTAGAAGGCAGAGAGTGATCAGAAGAATCAGAGTGGGTAGAATCAGAGGGCTTTGGAGGGCCAGATCACACAGCCTTGAATGTCAACCATCCTGGCTTTGGCTTTGCTTCTGAGAAAGGAGCCACCAGTGTGTTTTGAGCAGAAAGGGAGCTGAACCTGACTTATGTTTTGAGAAGTTACTTTAGATGCTACACTGAGATTGGCTTGGTGGCACTAGAGGTAAAGAACACACCTGCTAATACAGGAGACATGAGTCACAGGTTCAATCCCTGGGTCAGGAAGATCCCTGGAGGAGGACATGGCAACCCACACCAGAATTTTGGCCTGGAGAATCCCATGGACAGAGAAGCCTGTCAGGCTATGGTCCATAGGACTGCAGAGAGCTGGACATGACTGGACCAGCTGAGAGCTACTGCAGACATCAATGGGAGAGATGAGGATGGTTTTTACCAAGGGGGAGTGCTGGAAGTGGTGAGAGGGGCCTCAGTGCTGGATTTATTTTTAAAACAGAGTAAAAATACTCTTGTTGATAGTGTACTGCAAAAGTAAAGGAGTGGATCAAGGATGACTCCACGGTTTTTAGGACTCAGTTCCGTTCAGTCGATCAGTCGTGTCCGACTCTTTGTGACCCCATGAATCACAGCACACCAGGCCCACCTGTCCATCACCAACTCCCGGAGTTCACTCAGACTCACATCCATCGAGTCAGTGACACCATCCAGCCAAATTCTTGCCTGGAAAATCCCATGGATGGTGGAACCTGGTAGGCTACAGTCCATGGGGTTGCAAAGAGTCAGACACAACTGAGCAACCTCACTTCACTCAAACTATGGTGGAGGTAATGAAGTTAATTATGACCTCTCTCATAGTTATTGTGTTAGTTTCAGGTGTTCAGCATGGTGATTTAGCATTTTTGCTAGTGTTAGTCTATGTCCTCCCCCAGATAAGTTAAGTAGCAAGTGTTAGTCTGATCTCCATCCTACAGATGTAGAAATGGAGACAGAATAGTTAATTAAACTGGCTTTGGGTTTCATGGCTAATGAGTTGTGGCTAGTAACACATTGGGATCAAGGCAAGAGCTGTGAGCTAATATCGGATACAGTGGCCAGAGCACACGGGCAGCTCCCCCAGGTGAGGGTACAAAAATAAATAAATAAGTGTGTGGGACTCCCTAATCACAGCAAAAGGTGGCATATTAACTATGAAAAAGACATGTTTCCTGCAGAGACTAGCTAAATAAGAGACAGATTTCCAGGCAGCAGCAGCAACAGCAGCCATCCTTACTCCATGCAGGACAGTGAATCGAGGTCATGGAAAAGATGCAGGAGATGGGGTCAGGTGCCTGACTGTGCAAATGACTAACACATGATCACAGTGAAGGAAGGAGTGAATCCCTCAGAGTCTGTCCTTTGTCCAGGACCATGTCCCCTGTGATGGCAGCCTTCTCATGTTTGCATAAGCTGGTGCCTTTCAGCTACTGAAGCACAAAGTCGTCCAGTATGGGGAATGCAGAGACTTGAGTAAAGAGCTCCCGGTGGAGTTGGAGCCTGTGCTTAGGAACCAAGAAGGGGAAACAGAAGAGTACATTTTGTCTGGCCTCTTTCCTCCTAGACATTTTCTCTTTTAGGAACGTGAGAGAAGGAGCCCAGACAAGCTCTGGAGATGAGTGATGAGGGTGCCAAGGAGGGAAGGAAAGGTAACCAGAGCAGAGAAAGGGTCAAGAAATGTACGGCTCTCACCAGGGAGCACTCACCCCTCTTTTTTCTATTGCAGATTGGAAAAAAGCTCGGTCCTATGCTGGTGAGTGACTGTCTAATTCTTACTATCTCAGGCCCAGGACTCCATAAAAGAAGATCTTAGTGGTCTTTCTCCATCTTCCAGCTCCAAATAGTGGCCTGGCTGGGCAGGCAATGAATGGAGCCCCAGGGAAGATACAAGTAACATCAAGATCAAGTACTACCAAGTTTCAGTTCAGCACCTGCACCTTTTTCCTTTCCAGAAATTTATACCTTTTTTTTTTTTTTTTCTATTCCTTCTTAAAGGGCTCCTCATCTACTTTCTCTCTTGAGTTTCTCTATTACTCATGTCAACCCACTCCAGTAATTTTGCCTGGAGAAGTCCATGGACAGAGGAGTCTGGCAGGCTACAGTCCATGGAGTTGCAAAGAGTCAGGCATGACTGAGCAACTATCACTCAATATCTTCAGCATCATGGACCTGAGGGTACAACTAGAAAAGTTTCATTCAAATGACCTTCAGTCTCTAGTGGGTTCTGTGCATCTCAGAGGAGATGTGGCGACTCTGTCCACCTAGCTTCTCTCCCCTCAGAGCATCTCATTAGGTAAACACAACAACAGCATATTACTCCATCTCTTCAGTGTTCAGGACAAATCAAATGGGGATGTGGGAGCTTTGCTAGACTTTGACCTAGGGCCTCATTCTACTCTACATTGAGCCAGCAAATGGCAGAAAAAGGCATGCAAGTATTGTGTAAAGTTTTTCTTATTGGTGAGGCCTGGAAGCAGCCGACTCCTCTGCTGGATACCCAAGAGAGACTGGAAAATGTCATCTCGCTATGTACCCAGGAGGAAAAGGAACCAGTGTTTGATGAACCCATAAAAGCTTCTCCCATATGACTCTTCTAACCTGTGAGATTCAGGGGCAGTCTATTAAAGATGGGTATTCATTTGCTCAGGTGTTTTACACAGTTGGCCAAAAATCTCTGGCCAGATAATTCTCCATGAAATGTCCTGGGGCTTCAGATTGGTAGAGAGGTGTGGCTAGAGGCTGTCCAAGGACCTTCCCCAGCCCTTTATTCTGCAAACATTATTGAGCACCAATTGTGAGGCAGAGTCTGACAATGCTAGACAGTAAGAACACAAAGATGAACAAATATAGTCTTTACTTTTGGGGGTCCTGGTCTTGTAGAGGAGAGAAATATGAAATAAACAGTAATAGTGCAGTGACATGAGAGGGGGTTGTACAAAATGCTGTGGGGGATGAGAGGATGGGGCGGGGGTGGGAGGGGTGATGGTTGTGATTAACCACCCCTGCTCCCAGGAAACTGGAACCTCTGGATTATCTCCTCCTTGTAAGTCTCTGAATTCTCCTAATAGCTCTTTGAAATATGATCTTAAGGACATCCGGGGGAGATGCTTATCACTCCAGCTCTTTTGTAGAGGAAGCAAGGCAACTTCATGGATTAGGAATGGCTTCTTTTCTGCCCACTTCCCAGTCACTGAGGGCCCTGGGATACCAAAGTTGACAGGACATCTGCTCTCTCTCACTCTTTTCACAGCTCATGTGACTCTGGATCCAAATACTGCCTTCTTTGAACTCTTTCTGTCTGAAGATCACCGAAGTGTGAAGCGGAGAAACCTGTGGCAGAATCTTCCTGAAAAACCTGAGAGGTTTTCTTTTGACCCTTGCGTGCTGGGCCACAGGTCCTTCTCTTCGGGGAGACATTACTGGGAGGTGGAAGTGGGTGACAGGACTTACTGGGAGCTGGGGGTTTGTGAGGAAAATGTGGATAGGGCTTGGGGGATTGCAGAGTCACCTCAGAATGGATTCTGGGCTGTGGAACTCTACGCTAATAAGTACCAGGCCCTCACTTCCCCTCGGACTGCTCTCCCCCTGAGTGAGTCCCCCAGCCGGGTGGGGGTCTTCTTGGACTATGAAGCTGGGCATGTCTCCTTCTATAGTGTGGCTGATGGGTCCCACATCTACACTTTCCCCCAGGCCTCCTTCTCTGGGCCTCTTCGGCCTTTCTTCTGCCTCTGGTTCTACCACCCAACCCCTCTGACCATCTGCCACTGAGCCCATCTGTTCCCATCCTTTCTCTCAGTTGAGCGTACAAGGATGAACCCATCATTGGGACTGAGAAGTCACATTTCTGGGGACAATGCCTCCAAGGCTCCAGCTGAGCCGGCAGTAAAGGCTGAGCCCCTCTGACCTTTTCTGCAGATAAAGACTGGAGACAGTTTATAGTTCTCCAGAGCTGAGTGGTACAGAGGCCAAAAAGGACAATGTAACCACATAGGATGTTGTCAAGAAAGTCTGGTGTTGCCATCCTAGCTGGAAACTGAAAAAGGAACCCCTAGAGAAAGCAGAGACAAGATACCAATGGAAAAACTACCTGGGTAGAGTGTAATCTCTGGTCTTGAGCTCCTTGTCTTTAATATCTGCCTAATAGAACAGCTGGAAGCTGAATCTGGATGGCGCTTGGCTGTTTTCACCCTCTTTTCATACAAAGACTTTATTTCATTTTGACCCATGTACAACCTGGGGAGAGTTCACAGAGAAAAGTCACTTCTTCAGATCACTCTATTAGTCTGGGACTTGATGGCACCTTCAACATTCTTATATCTAATGCCAATCATAGTGCCTCTAAGAGTCCAATCATTCCTTATAAAGCAATTGCAATGACCCGTTCAATGACACTTTTCACCCCAGATCCAAGATTTACTTTTCCAGTTTGTGAATTTGTTTACTGCTCCTTTCCCTAATTATCTTCCTACCTTTAGACTATTTTACATCATCAACAGTTAAGTACATATTAATTTTTCTTCTATGCTTATGTAAACACACACACAGAGTTTTTCTAGTGAAAATTGGGCTTTGTTATATAATTGTCCCATGACATGCTTCTCTTACTTAATACCAAGTCTTTGTGGCTCAGATGGTAAAGCATCTGCCTGCCATGCAGGAGACCTGGGGTTCAATTTCTGGGTTGGGAAGATGCCTTGGAGAATGGAATAGCAATCCACGCCAGTATTCTTGCCTGGAGAAACCCCATGGACAGGGGAGCCTGGTGGGCTTCAGTCCATGGGGTCGCAAAGAGTCAGACAGGACTGAGTGACTAACACAAATCTTAAATACTCATCTTTCATTATTTGCAATCAAGATAGTTTTGTTTTTTCCCTATTACAAATAATGCTACTATAAATATCTTTGTATGTAAATCAATAAAAGTATTCTCAATAAAAGTGTGTTAAATCAATGAATTCTTTCTTGCTCCATTTCATATGTATTTCTCTCTCCAGACTTTATGTAAAGGACTGGATAGCAAGTAGATCTGGAGCCTATTTCTCTGGAAACTGTAAAGTTAAGAGGACCAAATGCTGTGCTTAGAAACCCCTTCTCTGAAGTTCAGCATCTATGCTGAAACTCAAGGCTGCTTCTCTGTGTCAGAGTAGTTTGGACCCTCCAGATAAGAGGGCACTATTTCTTTCTTTCTTTTTTTTTTTTTTTAATGAGGGCACTAGTTCATTCTTACTGATATGATTTCCAGCAGCAAAGCTTTTTGATAGATGATGAATTTTAAAAATGAAATTTCCCAGTGAGTCAGGAAGCAGGAAGCACTTGCTTTATGACCTTGGGAGAAACACTACTTCCTATTAACTGTCTGTTTTCCCAGCCTGATGACTTGGAGGGCAGATTTTTTAAGTCCCTTGGACTCTCTTATCTATAAGAATGGACTCATTGTACTACTCCCCCAAACTGAGTTTGAATCCTAAGAAGCAGGGACCTTTTGCCTCATTGCAAATAAGAAAACAAGAATGGTCACCACCAGATCTACTGGAACCATCTGAGAAAATTTGTCAAAAGCTGTCTCGTTGTATCTGCTCAAACCCACACAGTCTGATCCAGAAATATTGCCTCAATATGTCCCTCTAGTGTTCTATCAGGATGCAAGGTACGTAGGCTTCATTAAGCTGGACTCTGTGAACTTCCTTGAATGGGTCATCTAAGACATCATGCCTTGTTGTAGCCATGTGTTCTGGGAAACAAACTCACTCAGAAGGACAATGCACATAGTGGAGTGCAGTTTATTACACTATTACACTGGCAGGCCCAAGACAGAGTCTCCTTTTAGCCAAGGACCCTGACCAGTTTTTCTGAAAACCTTATATACCCTAAGTGTACATGCCAAACCCACCTCCCCAAATTCCCTGAAATGAGTCTGAACAAAGGAAAAGAAAGATACAATCAAAGTTAACCCGTGATTCATATGACTTAAGCCTAGGTAGTTAACAGGGGACAATTATCAATAGGCCTGTGGTCATACTCCAATAAGCATAATTGAATTTATGATTCTATTCAGTTACACAGATAATTAAGGTCATCTTTTAGGCAGCAGAGAGTCTAGGTACAAGCCCTGGGGCTCTTCCGTCCAGGGGGCCTGGTTTTCCAGTTGGTATGTCGTTTCCATAGATTTTGGGCACATAGCTCAAAGTCCACAGTCCGGCCCAAGATGGAGTCCTGCTTCCAAGATGGAGCCTGTTCTGTCTGTTTCCTCCTTCATTCCCCCCTCTTGATGCTCTTAACTCATAGTATGAGCATCATTCATAGGGATATATTGCACCCTGACTCTCCGACCTCTAATTTGAGAGAACGATATCAACCTTTGGGTTACAAAGTTCATAATACATTGTAAAATATGGGGTCCACAAAGCAGAACTATCAAGGCAACTATAACAATGGTAAATATAGTTTTCCACCCATCACCCTTCACCCAAGATAGGACCAAAATCCAAAAAGGAAGATTATCATCAGACATAACTTTTACCTGACCTTTCATGTCATCTAGGGTAGCTGATATATAGCCAGATAAATCAGGAATATATACACACAACATTCAACTTTAATTATAGCACAGGTCTCTCTTTGTACTGAATCTATGGTTAGTCTCAAGATGATACCAGCAAGTCCTTGTAGCAGCAGTTGATTATAGAGCTTCATCTCTTTTTCTTCTTTAAGATGATCTTGGTTTCACAGGAATCAGTGGGTTCCTTTTGTATATTCCACTCGGCATCCTCCGGGTCTGCGTGGTATGCTCTCTTCACCATCACGTGGTGGATCCAGGGAGTGACACCTGCAACATTAACTGCAGTAGGGCTGGTTATAACAACAGTATACGGACCCTTCTAATGTGGGGCCAAGGAGTCGTGTTTGCAGTCTTTGATCACACCTGATCCCCAGGTACAAATTCATGAATCTGTTCCCCAAGGGGGAATGGCACCCTTTCTTGTATAAACTTAGTTACCTGATTTATTACCTTACCCAGTTGTTCCATCTGCTGTGAAATCTCATCTCCCCTTAAACCTGAGGCAAATTTGTTGACACCTGTTTTATTATGGGAGGGGGCCTCCCATGCACAATTTTGTACGGAGAAGAGCCATGGGACTGTGGGGTCATCCTGAGTTTGAGCAGAGCTGTCGGAAACAAGTCCACCCAGGAACAGTCAGTCTCTAAGATCCACTTGGAGAGTGTCTCTTTAAGTGTCCGGTTGGTTCCTTCCATGATCTCAGAACTCTGGGGCCTATACGTTGTATGTAATTTCCACTTGACGTTTAAAATGTTGCTTACTTGCTATACTAAATCAGCTACGAAAGCCAGGCCATTGTCCGATCCAATGCTGGTCAGTTCAGTTTAGTTCAGTCGCTCGGTAGTGTCCGACTCTTTGCAACCCCATGAATCACAGCATGCCAGGCCTCCCTGTCCATCACCAATTCCCAGAGTTCACTCAGACTCATGTCCATCGAGTCAGTGATGCCATCCAGCCATCTCATCCTCTGTCATCCCCTTCTCCTCCTGCCCCCAATCCCTCCCAGCATCAAGGTCTTTTCCATTGAGTCAACAATTCGCATGAGGTAGCCAAAGTATTGGAGTTTCAGCTTCAGCATCAGTCCTTTCAATGAACACCCAGTACTGATCTCTTTTAGGATGGATTGGTTGGATCTCCCTGCAGTCCAGGGGACTCTCAAGAGTCTTCTCCAAAACCACAATTCAAAAGCATCAAGTCTTCAGTGCTCAGCTTTCTTTACAAGTCCAACTCTCACATCCTTACAAAAATCATAGCCTTGACTAGACGGACCTTTGTTGGCAAAGTAATATCTCTGCTTTTCATTATGCTATCTAGGTTCTGTCTCTTATACACATCTAGATGTGTATAAGAGACAGAGCATGTTAAGTAGATAAAGATAAGTATTTTTAAAGTATTTTATCAATATGGAAGAGTAATGGATATTTTTTTAGTAAGGAAATATTATGATCACAGTTGTTTACTATTAACACAAAGGAGCTGGAGCTACAATAAACATATTCAGTTCATAGCACTAAACATCTAACATCTCTACTACATGCTAGTGCTTCCCTAAGAACTTTCATCTGCATGTTACAATTTCTTTAGCTCCAAGCATGCTCAGTCGCTTCATTTGTATCTGACTCTTTGTGACCCTATGGATGGTGGCCCGCCAGGCTCCTCTGTCCATGGGATTCTCCAGGCAAGAATACTCGAGTGGATTGCTATGCCCTCCTCCAGGAGATCTTTCCAACCCAGGGATTGAACCCACGTCTCTTATGTCTCCTGCATTGGCAGGTAGATGCTTTACAACTAGTGTCACCTGGGCACCATGTTGATGTGGAAAGGTGGGGAGAGGAAGTGTTATAAAATATTATGATTTAAGTCTTTGTACTTTAATGGGCTCGTGCCCCTGTACTGTGATCATTTCAAGTATTTCTTTGCTTTCTCACCCTTTCTATGAGACAAGAAGGCTAAAGGGAGCCAGGATAAGACAATTCCTTCCCTCTGTGTTGGGATAAGGTTCTGATAAACCTTTCCTTTGCTGAGTTGGCCTTGGTTTAGGAGAATGCCTGGGGACTATTTCAGAGTAGTTACCTGGCCCCTCCTCTGGTCAGGGACCCAGGAGAACCTCTGCTCTTCAAAGAGAACTAGATGGTGTTCCTGGCCGTACACTATCAAAAGCGTGGGGGTTCCCAATGACTGTTATTCCAAGATGTTCCTTACCCTAGTAACAAGTCCATACTCAGACTTCACAGTTCATCAAAATGACCATTTAAGCGTGAAAGGCTCCAGTGAATTCACTCCAGGTAAGTAGATCATAGTGGCTGTATCTCTCTGCATACATCTGTCTGGAGTGTCAGTTTTCCTTCAATGTCAGTTCTACAACAGGTCCAAAAAGTTGCTGATTTTCAGCTTTTTGAGCTGTGTCCTACAAAGATTATCATAATGACTTTCAAGCTCTTAACATTTGCAAGGAGAAACTGAAAGGCCTGGATGTATTTATATTTACTTATTTATGAGGGCTTCCCTGGTGGCTCAGATGACAAAAAAAATCTGCCTGCAATGCAGGAGACCGAGGTTTGATCTCTGAGTCTAGAAGATCCCCTGGAAAAGGGAATGGCAACCCACTCCAGTATTCTTGCCTAGAGAATCCCAAGGACAGAGGAGCCTGGTGGGCTATAATCCATAGGGCAAAAAATAAATAAATAAATAAATAAAATGCTCAGGCTTACTTTCAAGTTGGATATGAAGATGAGAAAAATTATATTGATTGATTGTATTGATTGGGAGTTGTTTAGCTGATGATCATCAAAAGTTTTATTCACCATATACAGTATTTGTGGTTTATAAGCACTAGCCATTATTCAAAAAACAGTCTCTCATGGGCATCCTTACCTCGATTTTGAATCCAGAGGCCCTACTTGAGTAGTTAAGCTGACATTATTTCCATTACAAGGTAGTGTACACTGTGGGCCTTTACGTTCAAAATTACTTTGCCCCTCAGGCTTACCCAAGGGAAATCTTAAGAAAAAGCCTTTCTAAATGGGTAATTTTAGCAGCACTGAGTTGTAAACACATCCTTAGTTGCAAGGAAGGTGTCCTGCAGCATCAGCAGCTACTGGGTTTGAAATGTTCCAATGGCTGTGCATTGGAGCCCACTCTTCACATGTGACTGACATCATCCAAAATTCCTCAGAAAGGCCTAGGTGTTGGCAGACATGTGGAATCAGTATTTAATGAAGGTGACTTGCACTCAAGCCTATCCTGGAGCTACTTATCCATTATGGAGGAATGGTCAATCCTAAAGGAAATCAGTCCTGAATATTCATTGGAAAGATTGATGCTAAAGCTGATGCTCCAATACTTTGACCACCTGATGTGAAGAACTGACTCCTCAAACGATGTTGGTACTGTGAAAAACTGAAGGCAGGAGAAGGGGATGACAGAAGATAAGACTGTTGGGCGGGATCACCGACTTGATGGACATGAGTCTGAGCATGCTCTGGGAGTTGGTGATGAACAGAGAAGCCTGGCGTGCTACAGCCCATTGTGTCGCAAAGAGNCTTAGAAGAAACGGAGTTAGCCATCATGGGCAACAAAAGAGTCCGAAATGCAGTACTTGGATGCAATCTCAAAAACTACAGAACGATCTCTGTTCATTTCCAAGACAAACCATTCAATATCACGGTAATCCAAGCCTATGCCCCAACCAGTAATGATGAAGCTGAAGTTGAATGGTTTTATGAAGACCTGCAAGACCTTTTAGAACTAACACCCAAAAAAGATGTCCAATGATGGTAGGAAATCCAAATCTGGGAACTATCTCCCTAAGCAGGCAACAGGCTACTTTTGATGCTCTTTCAGTCCGGTAAGAAAAGCTTCTACCCATCCCGCGAACATACATATTATGACCAGCAGGTAATGGTAATGTCGGTGAGGTTTCTTTTCAGGGAAGTCCACTTCCAGGTGTTCAAAGGGCAGTGTACCTTTTACCTGAATCCCTGGAGGTTTCTGTCTGTGCCAAGAGGCAACACTGACCTGTGAGCAGGCAGTGTAGCTCTGAGATTTTGTCCTGCATAGAGAAGAGAGGCAAGGAACCAAGAAATATTTTCAAATTAGCTCTTCCAGTTTATCATGGCCTAGATGGGTCACTTGGTGTGTTTGGCTCACCAGAGTGGGTGCCAGCTCCTCCAGTACCAATAATTTGCCACTTGGCAATTCCCACCATCTCTTTTCAGTCTTGATGGCCCCTTCTGCTTTGGCTAGTTGGTTTTGGGCTTCGGTGTATTTTGGAGAGTCTAGCATTAGCTCAGGTAGCTCCGCCAATACGAGAGCTTTAATAGGGGCTTCAGTTGTCACTCCCAAGNGCCAGCTCCTCCAGTACCAATAATTTGCCACTTGGCAATTCCCACCATCTCTTTTCAGTCTTGATGGCCCCTTCTGCTTTGGCTAGTTGGTTTTGGGCTTCGGTGTATTTTGGAGAGTCTAGCATTAGCTCAGGTAGCTCCGCCAATACGAGAGCTTTAATAGGGGCTTCAGTTGTCACTCCCAAGCCCTCGGCTGCTTGTTTAGTGGTCTTCTCTGTCAATCTGTTCCTTGAGCCTGGGGGATATCCTCTTTCTGACGTCCTCAGCAGTGTATGACTGCAACCCTTTCTGGTTCCAGGCAGCATCTAATAGGGTCTTAATTTCTTCCTTATTTTTAATATCTTTTTCACTAGCTGTCAAAGGCCTCTCTCCTTATACAGAGCCCTGTAGTGTGGCAAAAGCATACCTGGAGTCTGTGTCAGTGTTTGTCTTCTTACCTTTTGAAAGCTGGAGGGCCTGGATTAGAGCAGACAGTTTGGCCCATTGAGCGGCCCAGTGTGATGGCAGAGAGCGAGCCTCAGCAATGGTTTCTTCCTTGACTGCTGCATATCCCAACAGTCATTGTCCTTGTTTCTCCAGGCTGGTGCCATCGGTGTACAGGACCAAATCTGGGCCCGGGATTGGCTGGTCTCTCAAGTTAGGTCTGCTGGAGTATTTCCTTGCAATCATGTGAGGGTCCACCTTCTCCCACTAGAGAGTGGCCAAATTCAGGGCCTGACAAGGCTCAGTAGTAACATGGAGGTTTTCACATAACAGTCCCTGGTATTGAGTAATCCGGGATGTTGACAGCCATTTATGGAGGTCCCCTTGCAGGAGAGTGTTGACCTCATGCGGGACTTTTATGAACAAATTTTGGCCCAAAGTCAGCTTGGTTGCCTCCTGGACCAGTAAGGCATCTGCAGCACCTGCCTGTAAGTAACCCAGCCACCCAGGGGCAACATTGTCCAGCTGATTAGAGATAAATCACTGTCTGTCCCATGTCCCCATACTCTGGGACAACACTCCCGTAGCCACCTTGTCCTTTTCAGTCACGTAAAGAGTAAATGGCTTAGCAAGGTCTGGCAGGCCCAAGGAGGGTGCTGACATAATTGTACCAGGTTTGAGGTCTATTGCCAGTGGGACTTGTTTTGCAACCCTGGGGTAGGTCGTCTTCCACCCAGACTTCAGGGAATTGTTGAGTTAACTTTCTCTCTCGACTGTTTAGCCCGTCCGGTTTCCCTTCTGGGAGATTGTGCAACCTCCATTCATCTTGAGGGGTTACTGAGAAGAAGAGTCAATAGGTGGTTGAGCCCACTCAAACAGTGGGTCTTTCATGGGGGGAAAGGTCACTTGTGTCCCCAGTTTAGACAGCAAGTCTGTTCCTAACAAAGGTACTGGGCATTCAGGGATGTATAAAAATTCATGAGTCACTTGGTGTCCCCCCATCTGATATTTTCAGGGTAGGCTAGAGACACAAAGGCTGCACTTATCACCATCAGCAGCCTCTGACTGGGTCTATTGGCGTATGACGTCTNCCTAACAAAGGTACTGGGCATTCAGGGATGTATAAAAATTCATGAGTCACTTGGTGTCCCCCCATCTGATATTTTCAGGGTAGGCTAGAGACACAAAGGCTGCACTTATCACCATCAGCAGCCTCTGACTGGGTCTATTGGCGTATGACGTCTATAGGCCTCGCACAGTCTTTCGCAGAACTCAGAGGGTGATTCGCTTTCCCTTCAAATCACTTCGGAGGGTTCTGTGATACTCATAGCTTTTCGGGCCCCCCTCTTGAGACCTTGTAGTCACCCGATATCTCTCCAGGTGGCCCCTCCCTTCTTCTGTGTTACAGTCCCAGTTGGGCCTTTTATTGGGGGTGGCTAGTTCTGCCCACCGCTGCAGGTTTGCAGTACCCTCAGGTGCCATTTCTCTTAACCATTTTTTGGCTTCAAGATCCTGTGTCTTTCCTCAGTGCTGAAAAGGTAGACTAGTCGTTGGATTATGTCATCCTATGCAGGGCGGTGGGTTCGAAAAATACTCTCCATTAGCCTAATCATGGCTTGTGGCTCCCCCAGGTACGGTGGAGCGTGTCTCTGCCAGTTTAATATATCCGTAGAGGAAAATGGCTGGTGACACTAGGCTACAGTGGGCTGATGGTAGTGCCCCATGCGTCCTGAACTGGAGGCTGTTGTAGCTCTCTGAGGGGCAACTGTAGTGGGGTTCTTTCCCCCTGTTCCTTGGCGGGGAGTAGCCTCTGTCTAATTGCTGTGTTTTCTTCCCCCTTCCCATCAGTACTCACCGGGAGAAGTGGATACAATCTAGGAGGTCCAGCTGAGGTGGAATTCTGGGGGCCTTGACCAGAGGTCTCCATTGCGGGGATTGGAGCCTGCCAAAACGGCGGCTCTGTGAACTCGGGGAGAGCTGGTGGAAGAGCAGTGGTTGCTGCGGGAACTTCACCTGGCCCTGGATCGGGCATTAAGGTGGCCTCAGGTCCTGGTGGAGCACTGGGAGGCAGGCGTGTCATTATCCAGTATGGGGGAGGAGTCAGGTCATCCCCATCCAAATCCTGTAGAATTTCCTTTTTTATCATCAGTCAATGTTTGTGCCATTAATATTTTTCCCTTTCCCTTCTGGAATACAGAACCTTGTCCAAGTGGGAGGGTCTCGAGCTAACCCTAGCCTTGAGTCAATATATAGATTTTGATCCGGGTGTCCTGGCTCTCCTGTGACTACTGTTTAGACTGCTTCCAGTATTTTTAAGTTCATGCTGTTCTCTGGTGGCCATCCAACTCCCATAGGGGGCCATTCGACCTCACAGAGTATGCAGAGGTGGTTAGGCTTCATCTTCACCCCGTTCAGTTCAGTTCAGTCGCTCAGTCGTGTCCGACTCTTTGCGACCCCATGAATCACAGCACGCCAGGCCTCCCTTTCTATCACCATCTCCCGGAGTTCACTCAGACTCATGTCCATCGAGTCAGTGATGCCATCCAGCCATCTCATCCTCGGTCGTCCCCTTTTCCTCCTGCCCCCAATCCCTCCCAGCATCAGAGTCTTTTCCAATGAGTCAACTCTTTGCATGAGGTGGCCAAAGTACTGGAGTTTCAGCTTCAGCATCATTCCCTCCAAGGAAATCCCAGGGCTGATCTCCTTCAGAATGGATTGGTTGGATCTTCTTGTAGTCCAAGGGACTCTCAAGAGTCTTCTCCAACACCACAGTTCAAAAGCATCAATTTTTCAGCACTCAGCCTTCTTAACATTCCAACTCTCACATCCATACATGACCACAGGAAAAACCATAGCCTTATAGTCTCCTCCAAATCCCTTCTTTAAAATTTTAATCATATACTCTAATACAGTTGCCTTAGATTCACTTCCCCCCATCTTGTTTACCTTCTCAGACCTTCTTCTACTTTTCTTTTTGTTCTGTCTACAAAGTTCTCAGTACCCTATGTACTTCTGATATTTCCACTCAATGACACTTAAATTGCTATTCTGCCTCCTTCCTAACTGGGGTGAGAAGAGCCTTACCTGCCAGATGCCAGACGGAGAAGGGGGATTAGCATGTCTTCACCTGCTGGTCAGCACAGCTGAACCAGAACACCTCGTGATCCAAGACTGTTTCTCCCTTAACTTTTAAAGTCCATTCTGTCTTGGTGGGCTTAATCAGGTGCGGATGAAAATACAGATGGGTTAAATATCCCACGTCCCAGGCCGTCTCCGGAAAAGCCAATTTGTACTCACTTATGTATCCCCCTCCTTCTAGCCTGATAATTCCGAAGGGGTCAAGAATTTCATAGCAAGTAAGACACCTCCTTGGGGAGGGCAGAATACGAGCACACAAAAAACCAAGTTTCTTCTCCTAAAAATCCCCTGGCAATTGCTTCGTAATAATTTTCCCCAAGATGGCATAGACACCGCCTCCTAAATGACCTTCACTGAAGAAGGAATTCACAGGGCCTAGACTCCATCTTAGGCCTGTTCATGCTGATCATGCTCGGTCACCTTTCCAATGGTCTCTGAACTCTGTGTTTAGTGCCTATGAAAACAACAACAGAAGGATAAG